>JANJXV010000048.1:3365000-3367500 GCA_024803745.1 Megascapheus bottae
ACCGTTACCCTAACCCTAAGCCTAACTCTAAACCTAACCCTAACACTAACCCTAATCCTATACATTACCCTAACCCTAACCCTAAGCCTAACCCTAACCCTAAGCCTAAACCTAACCCTAACCCTAAACCTAACTCTAACCCTAAGCCTAAGCCTAAACCTAACCCAAACCTAACCCTAACCCTTATCCTTACCCTAACCCTAACCCTAACCATAAACCTAACCCTAACCCTTACCCTAACCCTAACCCTTACCATAACCCTAACCCTAACCCTAAACTTAAACCTAACCCTTAACTTTACCCTAACCCTAACCCAAACCATTACCCTAACCATAACCCCAACTCCTAACGCTAACCCTAAACCTAACGCTCACCCTAACCCTAACCCTAACCCTAACCCTAACCCTTACCCTAACCCTAACCCTAACCCTAAACCTTTCCCTTACCCTAAACCTAAGCCTAACCCTAATCTAACACTTACCCTTACCCTAACCCTAACCCTGATACTAACCCCAACCTTACCCTAACCCTAACCCTAACCCTAACCCTGAAACTAACCCTAACCCTAAATCTAAACCTTACCCTTACCCTAACCATAACCCAAACCTAACCCTAACTCTAACCCTAACCCTTACCATTACCCTAACACTAACCCTAACCCTAACCCTAAACCTTATCCTTACCCTAAACCTAACCCTAACCCTTACCCTAAACCTAACCCTAACCCTAACACTAACCCTTACCCTTACCCTAACCCTAACCCTAACCTAAAACTAACCCTAAACCTAACCCTAACCCTAACCCTAAAACTTACCCTAACCCTAACCTTACCCTAACACTTACCCTTATCCTAACCCTAACCCTAACCATAACCATAACATTAAAACTAACCCCTAACCCTAAAACTAACCTCACCCTAAACCTAACCCTAAAGCTAGCCCTAACCCCCAACCCTAACCCTAACCCTAACCCTTACCCTCAATATAACCCTAACCCTAAACCTAACCCTAACCATAAACCTTACCCTAAACCTAACTCTAACCCTAAACCTTACCCTTACCCTAACCCTAATCGTAAACCTAATCCTAACCCTAACCCTAAACCTAACCCATAGCCTTATCTTAACCCAAACCCTAAACCTAACCCTAAACCTAACCCTAACCCCTAACCCTAACTTTAACCCTAAACCTAACCCTTACCCTAACCCTAACCCTAACCATGTTCCTTACCCTAACCCTAACCCTAAACCTAACCCTTACCGTAACCCTAACCCTTACCCTAACTCTAAACCTAACCCTTAGCCTCACCCTAACCCTAACTCTAACCTTAACACTAACCCTAAAGCTAAATCTTACCCTTACACTAACCCTAACCCTAACCCTAACACTAGCCCTAACCTTAACCCTAACCCTAACCCTAACCCTTACCCTTACTCTAACCCTAAACCTAAACCTAAGCCTAACCCTAAGACTAACCCTAACCTTACCCTTACCCTAACCCTAACCCTAACCCTAATCCTTACCGTTACCCTAACCCTAAATGTAACTCCAACCCTTACCCTAACCCTAACCCTAACCCTACATGTAACCATAATCCTAATCCTAACGCTAACCCTACCCCTTACCCTTACCCTAACGCTAACACTAAACCTAACGCTAACCCTAACCCAAACGCTAACCCCTATCCCTAAACATAAACCTAACCCTAATCCTAACCCTTACACTTATCCTAACCCAAACCCTAAGCCTAACCTCTAACCCTAAACCTAACCCTAACCCTAACCCTATCCCTTACCCTTACAATAAACCTAACGCTAAACCTAACCCTAAACCTAACCCTAACCCTTACCCTAACCCAAACCCTAACCCTAAAGCTAACCCTTACCCTAACCCTAACCCTAAACAAACCTAACCCTAACCCTAACCCCTAACCCTAACCTTAAACCTTACCCTTACCCTAACCCTAATCCTAACCCTAACCCTAAAACTTACCCTTACCCTAACCCTAAACCTAACGGAAACCTTAAACATAACTAAAACCCTAAATCTAACCCTAACCCTAACCCTTACCCTAAACCTAACCGTAACCCTAACACTATCCCTAACACTTACCATTACCCTAAAGATAACCCTAACCCTTACCCTAACCCTAACCCTACCCCTAACCCTAACCCTAACACTAACCCAGACTCTAACCCTAACCTTACCCTAACCCTAACCTTAACCCTAACCCCTAACCGTAACCCTAACACTAACCCTAACCCTTACCCTTACCCTAACCCTAACCCTAATCCTAAACCCTAACCCTAACCCTAACCTTAACCCTTACCCTTACACTAACCCTAAACCTAACCCTAACACTAACCCTAACCTTAACCCTAAACCTAACCCTAAGCCTTACCCTTCCCCTAACCCTAACCCTAAACCTAACCCTAACCCTAACCCTTACCCTAACACTAAATCGTACGCTTACCCTAACCCTAACCCTAAACCTAACCGTA
>JANJXV010000048.1:3372500-3407500 GCA_024803745.1 Megascapheus bottae
TAACCTTAATGCTAACCCTAAACCTAACCTTAAACCTTACGCTAATCCTAACCCTAACCCTAACCGAACCTTACCCTAACCCTAACCCTAAATCTTACCCTAACCCTAACCCTAATCCTAACCCTAATCATGACCCTTACTCTTACCCTAACCCTAACCCTAACATAATGCTAACCCTAACCCTTACCCTTACCCTAACCCTAACCCCAAACCCAACCCTAACCCTAACCCTAAACCAAAACCTAACCCTTACCCTTTCCCTAACACTAAACCTAACCTTAAACCTTACCCTAACCCTAACCCTAACCCTAACCTTAACACTATCCCTAATCCTAACTATAACCCTAACCCTTACCTTACCCTAACCCTAACCCTAAACCTAATCCTAACCCAACCCTAACCCTAACACTTAACCTTACTCTAACCCTAACCCTAAACCTAACCCTTACCCTTTCCCTAACACTAACCCAACCCTAAGCTTACCCTTACCCTAACCATAAACATAAACCTAACACTAACCCTAACCCTAACCCTAACCCTTACCCTAACCCTAACCCTTACCCTAACCCAAACCCTAACCCTAACCATAATAATAACCCTTACCCTTACCCTACTCCAAACCTAACCCTAACCCTAACCCTAAAACTAAGCCTAACCCTAACCCTAACCCTTACCCTTACCCTAACCCTAACCCCAAACCTACCCCTAACCCTAACCCTAACCCTAATCCTTACCCTAACGCTAACCCTAAACCTAACCCTAAACTTTACCCTAACCCTAACCCTAAAACTAACCCGTAACACTAACCCTAACTCTAACCCTAACCCTTACCCTTACCCTAAACCTAAATCTAACCCTAACACTTATCCTTACCCTAACCCTAACCCTAAACCTATCCTAAACCTAACCCTAACCCTAACCCTAACACTTACTCTTACCCTAACCCTAACCCTAACCCTTACCCTAAACCTAACCCTAACACTTACCCTTACCCTAACCGTAACACCTAACCTTAACCCTAACGCTAACCCTTACCCTCATCCGAACCCTAACCCTAACCCTAAACCTAACACTTACCCTTACCCTAACCCTAAACTTAGCCCTAACACTAACCCCTAACCCTAACCCTAAACCTAAACCTTACCCTTACCCTAACCCTAAACATAACCCTAACCCTTACCCCTAACCCTAACCCTAACCCTAACCCTTACCCTAAACCTATCCCTAAACCTAAACCTAACCCTAACCCTAACCCTAACCCTTACCCTAACCCTAACGCTAACCCTAACCCTTACCCTACCACTAACGGTAACCCTTAACCTAAACCTAAACCTAACCCCTAACCCTAACACTAACCCTAATCCTAACCATTGCCCTTACCCTAACCCTAACACCTAACCTTACCCTAACCCTAAACCTAACCCTAACACTAAACCTAACCCAAACCCTAACACTAATCCCTAATCCTAACCTAACCCTAACCCTTAACCTCACCCTAACACTAACCCTAACCCTTTCCCTAAACCTAACCCTAACCCTAACACTTACCCCTACCCTAAACCTAACCCTAACCCTAACCCTGACCCTAACCCTTACCCTAACCCTAACCCTAACCCTAACACTTACCCCTACCCTAAACCTAACCCTAACCCGAACCCTAAACCATAACCGTAACCCAACCCTCACCCTATCCCTAACCCTTCCCCTAACCCTCACCCTAAACCTAAACCTTACCCTTACCCTAACCCTAACCCTAACTTTACCCTTACCCTAATCCTAACCCTAACCTTAACCCCAACCCTAAACCTAACCCTAACCTTTACCCTTACCCTAACACTTACGCTAACCCTATCCCTAAACCTAACCCAAACCTAAACCTAAAACTAACCCTAACCATTACCCTTTCCCTAACCGTTACCCTAAACCTAACCCTAACCCTAACACTAACCCTTACCGTAACGCTAACCCTAACCCTAAATCTTACCCTTACCCTACCTAACCTTAACCCTTACCCTAAACCTAACCCTAACCCTAACCCTTACCCTTAACCCTAAACCTAACCCTAACTCTAACCGTAAACCTTACCCTTACCCTAACCCTAACTCTAACCCTAACCCTAACCCTAACATTACCCCTACACCTAACCCTAACCCTAACCCTAACCCTTACCCTAAACCTAAACCTAACACTAACCCTAACCCTAACCCTTACCCTAAACCTAACCTAACCCTAACCCTAACCCTTCCCCTTATCGTTACCCTAAACCTAACCCTAACCCCTACCCTTCCCCTTAGCCCAACCCTAACCCTAACCTTAGTGCTAACCCTAACCCTAACCCTAACACTTACCCTAACCCTAAGACTAACCCTAATCCTTACCCTAACCCTAACCCTAACGCTAACCCTTACCCTTTCCCTAAACCTAACCCTAACCCTAACCCTAAGACTAAGCCTAACCCTAACCGTAACCCTAACCCTAACACTTACCCTTATCTAAACCTAACCCTAACCCTAACCATAAACCTAACCCTAACCATAAACCCTAAACCTAACCCTAACCCTAACTCTAACCCTTACCCTTACCTTAAACTAACCCTAAACCTAACCCTTAACCTAACCCTACCCCTAACCCTTACCCTAACCATAACCCTTACACTTACCCTAACCCTAACACTAAACCTAACCCTAACCCTACCCCTACCCCTAACCCTAAACCTAAACCTCACCGTTACCCTAACCCTAAACCTAACTCTAACCGTTACCCCTAACCCTAACCCTAACCCTTACCCTAAACCTAGACCTAAACCTAATCCTAACCCTAACCCTAACCCTTACTCTAACCCTAGCACTAAGTCTAACCCTTACCCTAACCCTAACCCTAACCCTAAACCTAACCCTAACCCTAACCCCTAACCCTAACCCTAACCCTAACCCTTACCCTTACCCTAACCCTAACCCTAACCCTAACACTTACCCTAACCCTAACCCTAATCCTAAACCTAACCCTAACCCTTACCCTAACCCTAACCGTAACGCTAAACCTAACCCTAATCCTAACCCTAACCATAACCCTTACCCTAACCCTAACCCTACCTCTAACACTTACCCTAACCCTAACCCTAACCCTAACCCTTACCCTTACCCTAACCCTAAACCTAACCCTAACCCTAAACCAAACCCTAACACTTACACTAACCCTAACCCCAAACCCAACCCTTACCCTTATCCTATCCCTAACACTAACCTTAACGCTAACCCTCACACTAACCCTAACTCTTACCCTAATCCTAAGACTAACCTTATTCCTTACCCTAACCCTAACCCTAACCCTCACCCTAACCCTAACCATTACCCTAAACGTAAACCCTAACCTTACCCTAACCCTAATTCTAACCCTAACCCTAAACCTACCCCTACTCCTAACCCCAACCCTAACCCTTACCCTTAACCTAACCCTAACCCTAAACCTAACCCTAACCCTAAACCATACCCTAAACCGAACTCTAACCCTAACCCTTACACTTACCCTAACCCTAACCCAAAACCTAACCCTAATCCTAACCCTAAACCTAACCCTTAGCCTTATCCTAACCCAAACCCTAAACCTAACCCTAAACCTAACCCTAACCCCTAACCCTAACTTTACCCTAACCCTAACCCTTACCCTTACCCTAACCCTAACCCTAAACTTAATGCTACCCCTAACCCTAATCCTAACCCTTACCCTAACCATAACCCTAACCCTAATCCTTACCCTAACCCTAACCCTAACCCTAACACTAACCCTAACCCTTACTGTAACCCTAACTCTACTCTAACTCTAAACCTAACCCTTAGCCTAACCCTAACCCTAACTCTAACCTTAACACTAACCATAAACCTAAATCTTACCCTTACACTAACCCTAACCCTAACACTAACCCTAACCTTAACCCTAACCCTAACCCTAACACTAACCCTAACCTTAACCCTAACCCTAAACCTAACCCTAAACCTAACCCTAACCCTAACCCTAACCATAACCCTAATCGTAAACTCTAACCTTACCCTAACCCTAACTCTAACCCTAACCCTAAACCTACCCCTACTCCTAACCCTAACCCTAACCCTTACCCTTAACCTAACCCTAACCTTAACCCTAACCCTAACACTATTCCTTACCCTAACCCTAACCCTAACCCTTACCCTTTCCCTAACCCTAACCCTAACCCTAAGACTAACCCTAACCCTAAACCTAAACCTAACCCTAACACTTACCCTTATCTAAACCTAACCCTAACCATAACCCTTACCATAACCTTAACCTAACCCTAACCCTAACCCTAACCCTAATTCTAACCCTTACCCTTACCCTAACCCTAACACTAACCCTCCCCCAACCGTAAACCTAACTCTAACCCTTACCTTTACCCTAACCCTAACCGTAACTTTAACCCCAACCCTAAACATAACACTAAACCTTACCCTTACCCTAACCCTAACCCTAACTCTAACCCTTACCGTAACCCAAACCCTAACACTAACCCTAACCTTAACCCTAACCCTTACCCTTACCCTAACCCTAAACCTAACCCTAACCCTAAACCTAACCCTAACCCTAACCCTTACCCTTACCAAAACCCTAACCCTAAACCTAACCCTAACTCTAACCCTAACAATAAACCTTACCCTAACCCTATCCCTAACCCTAACCCTAAATCTTACCCTTACCCTACCTAACCCTAACCCTTACCCTAACGCTAACCCTAACCCTAACCCTTACCCTTACCTTAACCCTAACCCTAACCCTAACCGTAAACCTTACCCTTACACTAACCCTAACTCTAACCCTAATCCTAAACCTACCCCTACCCCTAACCCTAACCCTAACCCTTAACCTTACCCTACCCATAACCCTAACTTTGACCCTAACCCTAACCCTAACCCTTACCCTTACCCTAACCCTAAACCTCACCCTAAACCTAACCCTAAACCTAACACTTACCCTTACCCTAACCCTAACCCTGACCCTAACCCTAACCTTACCCTAACCCTAACCCTAACCCTAACCCTACCCTAACAGTAACCCTAACCCTTACCCTACCCCTAACCCTAACCTTTGGCCTAACCCTAACCCTAACCCTAAACTGAAACCTAAATCTAACCCTTACCCTTACCCTAACCCTAACCCCAACCCTAACCCTTACCCCAACCCTAGCCCTAACCCTTACCCTAACTCTAACCCTAACCCTTACCCTAACCCTAACCCTTACCCTACCCCTAACCCTAACCTTTGGCCTAACCCTAACCCTAACCCTAAACTGAAACCTAACTCTAACCCTTACCATTACCCTAACCCTAACCCCAACCCTAACCCTTACCCCAACCCTAGCCCTAACCCTTACCCTAACTCTAAACCTAACCCTTACCCTAACTCTAACCCTTACCCTAACCCTAACCCTAACCCTAACCCTTACCCTAACCCTAATCCTAACACTTACCCTAACCCTAACACTTACCCTTACCCTAACCCTAAACCTAATCCTAACCCTAACCCTGTCCCTAACCCCTAACCCTAACCCTAGCTCTTACCATTACACTAACCCTAAACCTAACCTTAATGCTAACCCTAACCTAACCCTAACCCTTAACCTAACCCTAACCCTAACCCTAATCCTTACTCTAATCCTAACCCTAACCCTAAACCTAACCCTTACCCTAAGCCTAACCCTATCCCTAAAGCTTACCCTTTCCGCAATCCTTGCCCTAACCCTAACTCTTACCCTAATCCTAATCCTAACCCTTAGCCTAACTTAACCCTAACTCTAACCTTAACCCTAACCCTAACCCTAACCCTTACCCTTGCACTAACCCTAACCCTAACCCTAACCCTAACCCTTACCCTTACCCTAACACTAACCCTAACCCTTACGCTACACCTACCCCTAACCCTTAGCCTAACCCTAACCCTAACTCTAAACTTAACCCTAACCCTAACCCTAACGCTTACTCTTACACTAACACTAACCCTAACCTTAACCCTAACCCTAAACCTAACACTAACCCTAACTCTATCCCTAAACCTACCCCTACCCCTACCCCTTACCCTTACCCCAACCCTAACCTTAATGCTAACCCTAAACCTAACCTTAAACCTTACGCTAATCCTAACCCTAACCCTAACCGAACCTTACCCTAACCCTAACCCTAAATCTTACCCTAACCCTAACCCTAATCCTAACCCTAATCATGACCCTTACTCTTACCCTAACCCTAACCCTAACATAATGCTAACCCTAACCCTTACCCTTACCCTAACCCTAACCCCAAACCCAACCCTAACCCTAACCCTAAACCAAAACCTAACCCTTACCCTTTCCCTAACACTAAACCTAACCTTAAACCTTACCCTAACCCTAACCCTAACCCTAACCTTAACACTATCCCTAATCCTAACTATAACCCTAACCCTTACCTTACCCTAACCCTAACCCTAAACCTAATCCTAACCCAACCCTAACCCTAACACTTAACCTTACTCTAACCCTAACCCTAAACCTAACCCTTACCCTTTCCCTAACACTAACCCAACCCTAAGCTTACCCTTACCCTAACCATAAACATAAACCTAACACTAACCCTAACCCTAACCCTAACCCTTACCCTAACCCTAACCCTTACCCTAACCCAAACCCTAACCCTAACCATAATAATAACCCTTACCCTTACCCTACTCCAAACCTAACCCTAACCCTAACCCTAAAACTAAGCCTAACCCTAACCCTAACCCTTACCCTTACCCTAACCCTAACCCCAAACCTACCCCTAACCCTAACCCTAACCCTAATCCTTACCCTAACGCTAACCCTAAACCTAACCCTAAACTTTACCCTAACCCTAACCCTAAAACTAACCCGTAACACTAACCCTAACTCTAACCCTAACCCTTACCCTTACCCTAAACCTAAATCTAACCCTAACACTTATCCTTACCCTAACCCTAACCCTAAACCTATCCTAAACCTAACCCTAACCCTAACCCTAACACTTACTCTTACCCTAACCCTAACCCTAACCCTTACCCTAAACCTAACCCTAACACTTACCCTTACCCTAACCGTAACACCTAACCTTAACCCTAACGCTAACCCTTACCCTCATCCGAACCCTAACCCTAACCCTAAACCTAACACTTACCCTTACCCTAACCCTAAACTTAGCCCTAACACTAACCCCTAACCCTAACCCTAAACCTAAACCTTACCCTTACCCTAACCCTAAACATAACCCTAACCCTTACCCCTAACCCTAACCCTAACCCTAACCCTTACCCTAAACCTATCCCTAAACCTAAACCTAACCCTAACCCTAACCCTAACCCTTACCCTAACCCTAACGCTAACCCTAACCCTTACCCTACCACTAACGGTAACCCTTAACCTAAACCTAAACCTAACCCCTAACCCTAACACTAACCCTAATCCTAACCATTGCCCTTACCCTAACCCTAACACCTAACCTTACCCTAACCCTAAACCTAACCCTAACACTAAACCTAACCCAAACCCTAACACTAATCCCTAATCCTAACCTAACCCTAACCCTTAACCTCACCCTAACACTAACCCTAACCCTTTCCCTAAACCTAACCCTAACCCTAACACTTACCCCTACCCTAAACCTAACCCTAACCCTAACCCTGACCCTAACCCTTACCCTAACCCTAACCCTAACCCTAACACTTACCCCTACCCTAAACCTAACCCTAACCCGAACCCTAAACCATAACCGTAACCCAACCCTCACCCTATCCCTAACCCTTCCCCTAACCCTCACCCTAAACCTAAACCTTACCCTTACCCTAACCCTAACCCTAACTTTACCCTTACCCTAATCCTAACCCTAACCTTAACCCCAACCCTAAACCTAACCCTAACCTTTACCCTTACCCTAACACTTACGCTAACCCTATCCCTAAACCTAACCCAAACCTAAACCTAAAACTAACCCTAACCATTACCCTTTCCCTAACCGTTACCCTAAACCTAACCCTAACCCTAACACTAACCCTTACCGTAACGCTAACCCTAACCCTAAATCTTACCCTTACCCTACCTAACCTTAACCCTTACCCTAAACCTAACCCTAACCCTAACCCTTACCCTTAACCCTAAACCTAACCCTAACTCTAACCGTAAACCTTACCCTTACCCTAACCCTAACTCTAACCCTAACCCTAACCCTAACATTACCCCTACACCTAACCCTAACCCTAACCCTAACCCTTACCCTAAACCTAAACCTAACACTAACCCTAACCCTAACCCTTACCCTAAACCTAACCTAACCCTAACCCTAACCCTTCCCCTTATCGTTACCCTAAACCTAACCCTAACCCCTACCCTTCCCCTTAGCCCAACCCTAACCCTAACCTTAGTGCTAACCCTAACCCTAACCCTAACACTTACCCTAACCCTAAGACTAACCCTAATCCTTACCCTAACCCTAACCCTAACGCTAACCCTTACCCTTTCCCTAAACCTAACCCTAACCCTAACCCTAAGACTAAGCCTAACCCTAACCGTAACCCTAACCCTAACACTTACCCTTATCTAAACCTAACCCTAACCCTAACCATAAACCTAACCCTAACCATAAACCCTAAACCTAACCCTAACCCTAACTCTAACCCTTACCCTTACCTTAAACTAACC
Organism: Megascapheus bottae; assembly: GCA_024803745.1. NCBI lineage: Eukaryota > Metazoa > Chordata > Mammalia > Rodentia > Geomyidae > Megascapheus > Megascapheus bottae. The sequence continues at coordinate 3,381,193 of JANJXV010000048.1, forward strand.
CTAAACCTAACCCTTAACCTAACCCTACCCCTAACCCTTACCCTAACCATAACCCTTACACTTACCCTAACCCTAACACTAAACCTAACCCTAACCCTACCCCTACCCCTAACCCTAAACCTAAACCTCACCGTTACCCTAACCCTAAACCTAACTCTAACCGTTACCCCTAACCCTAACCCTAACCCTTACCCTAAACCTAGACCTAAACCTAATCCTAACCCTAACCCTAACCCTTACTCTAACCCTAACACTAAGTCTAACCCTTACCCTAACCCTAACCCTAACCCTAAACCTAACCCTAACCCTAACCCCTAACCCTAACCCTAACCCTAACCCTTACCCTTACCCTAACCCTAACCCTAACCCTAACACTTACCCTAACCCTAACCCTAATCCTAAACCTAACCCTAACCCTTACCCTAACCCTAACCGTAACGCTAAACCTAACCCTAATCCTAACCCTAACCATAACCCTTACCCTAACCCTAACCCTACCTCTAACACTTACCCTAACCCTAACCCTAACCCTAACCCTTACCCTTACCCTAACCCTAAACCTAACCCTAACCCTAAACCAAACCCTAACACTTACACTAACCCTAACCCCAAACCCAACCCTTACCCTTATCCTATCCCTAACCCTAACCTTAACGCTAACCCTCACACTAACCCTAACTCTTACCCTAATCCTAAGACTAACCTTATTCTTTACCCTAACCCTAACCCTAACCCTTACCCTTTCCCTAACCCTAACCCTAACCCTAAGACTAACCCTAACCCTAACCCTAAACCTAACCCTAACACTTACCCTTATCTAAACCTAACCCTAACCATAACCCTTACCGTAACCTTAACCTAACCCAACCCTAACCCTAACCCTAACTCTAACCCTTACCCTAACCCTAACCCTAACCCTCCCCCAACCCTAAACCTAACCCTAACCCTTACCTTTACCCTAACCCTAACCTTAACCTCAACCCCAACCCTAAACATAACCCTAAACCTTACCCTTACCCTAACCCTAACCCTAACCCTAAATCTAACCCTTACCCTAACCCTAACCCTAACACTAACCCAAACCCTAACACTTACACTAACCCTAACCCCAAACCCAACCCTTACCCTTATCCTAACCCTAACCCTAACCTTAACGCTAACCCTCACACTAACCCTAACTCTTACCCTAATCCTAAGACTAACCTTATTCCTTACCCTATCCCTAACCCTAACCCTTACCCTTTCCCTAACCCTAACCCTAACCCTAACACTAACCCTAACCCTAACCCTAAACCTAACCCTAACATTCACCCTTATCTAAACCTAACCCTAACCATAACCCTTACCGTAACCTTAACCTAACCCTAACCCTAACCCTAACCGTAACTCTAACCCTTACCCTAACCCTAACCCTAACCCTCCCCCAACCCTAAACCTAACCCTAACCCTTACCTTTACCCTAACCCTAACCTTAACCTCAACCCCAACCCTAAACATAACCCTAAACCTTACCCTTACCCTAACCCTAACCCTAACCCTAATTCTAACCCTTACCCTAACCCTAACCCTAACACTAACCCTAACCTTAACCCTAACCGTTATCCTTACCCTAACCCTGAACCTAACCCTAACCCTAAACCTAACCCTAACCCTAATCCTTACCCTTACCATAACCCTAACCCCAAACCTAACCCTAACCCTAACCCTAACAATAACCCTTACCCTAACCCTATCCCTAAACCTAACCCTAAATCTTACCCTTACCCTACCTAACCCTAACCCTTACCCTAACGCTAACCCTAACCCTAACCCTTACCCTTACCTTAACCCTAACCCTAACCCTAACACTTACCCTAACCCTAACCCTAATCCTAAACCTAACCCTAACCCTTACCCTAACCCTAACCGTAACGCTAAACCTAACCCTAATCCTAACCCTAACCCTAACCCTAACCCTAACACTTACCCTAACCCTAACCCCAATCCTAAACATAACCCTAACCCTTACCCCATCCCTAACTGTAACGCTAAACCTAACCCTAATCCTAACCCTAACCCTAACCCTTACCCTAACCCTAACCCTACCCCAACAATTACCCTAACCCTAACCCTAACCCTAACCCTTACCCTTACCCTAACCCTAAACCTAACCCTAACCCTAAACCAAACCCTAACACTTACACTAACCCTAACCCCAAACCCAACCCTTACCCTTATCCTAACCCTAACCCTAACCTTAACGCTAACCCTCACACTAACCCTAACTCTTACCCTAATCCTAAGACTAACCTTATTCCTTACCCTAACCCTAACCCTAACCCTTACCCTTTCCCTAACCCTAACCCTAACCCGAAGACTAACCCTAACCCTAACCCTAAACCTAACACTAACACTTACCCTTATCTAAACCTAACCCTAACCATAACCCTTACCATAACCTTAACCTAACCCTAACCCTAACCCTAACAGTAACTCTAACCCTTACCCTAACCCTAACCCTAACCCTCCCCCAACCCTAAACCTAACCCTAACCCTTACCTTTACCCTAACCCTAACCTTAACCTCAACCCCAACCCTAAACATAACCCTAAACCTTACCCTTACCCTAACCCTAACCCTAACCCTAAATCTAACCCTTACCCTAACCCTAACCCTAACACTAACCCTAACCTTAACCCTAACCCTTATCCTTACCCTAACCTTGAACCTAACCCTAACCCTATACCTAACCCTAACCCTAATCCTTACCCTTACCATAACCCTAACCCCAAACCTAACCCTAACCCTAACCCTAACAATAACCCTTACCCTAACCCTATCCCTAAACCTAACCCTAAATCTTACCCTTACCCTACCTAACCCTAACCCTTACCCTAACGCTAACCCTAACCCTAACCCTTACCCTTACCTTAACCCTAACCCTAACCCTAACCGTAAACCTTACCCTTACACTAACCCTAACTCTAACCGTAATCCTAAACCTACCCCTACCCCTACCCCTAACCCTAACCCTTAACCTTACCCTAACCATAACCCTAATTTAACCCGAACCCTAACCCTAACCCTAACCCTTACCCTTATCCTAACCCTAAACCTCACGCTAACCCTAATCCTAAACCTAACACTTACCCTAACCCTAACCCTAAACCCAAACCTTACCCTTACCCTAACCCTAACCCTGACCCTAACCCTAACCTTACCCTAACCCTAACCCTAACCCTAACCCTTACCCTAACCCTAACAGTAACCCTAACCCTTACCCTACCCCTAAACCTAACCTTTGGCCTAACCCTAACCCTAACCCTAAACTTAACCCTAACTCTAACCCTTACCCTTACCTTAACCCTAACCCTAACCCTAACCCTTACTCTAACCCTAACCGTAAACCTAACCCTAACCCTTACCCTAACACTAATCCTAACACTTACCCTAACCCTAACCCTTACCCTTAACCTAACCCTAACCCTAAACCTAATCCTAACCCTAACCCTATCCCTAACCCCTAACCCTAACCCTAGCTCTTACCCTTACACTAACCCTAAACCTAACCTTAATGCTAACCCTAACCTAACCCTAATCCTTACCCTAACCCTAACCCTAACCCTAACCCTTACCCCAACCCTAACCCTAACCCTTACCCTAAACCTAAACCTAACACTAACCCTAAACATTACCCTTACCCTGACCCTAACCCTTACCCCAACCCTAACCCTAACCCTTACCCTAACTCTAACCCTAACCCTTACCCTAACCCTAACACTAACCCTTACCCTACCCCTAACCCTAACCTTAACCCTTACCCTAACCCTAATCCTAACACTTACCCTAACCCTAACCCTTACCCTTACCCTAACACTAACCCTAAACCTAATCCTAACCCTAACCCTATCACTAACCCCTAACCCGAACCCTAGCTCTTACCCTTACACTAACCCTAAACCTAACCTTAATGCTAACCCTAACCTAACCCTAACCCTTACCCTAACCCTAACCCTAACCCTAATACTTACTCTAATCCTAACCCTAACCCTAAACCTAACCCTCACCCTAAGCCTAACCCTAACCCTAACCCTTACACAAACCCTACCCCTAACCCTTACCCTAGCCCTAAACCTTACCCTTACCCTAACACTAACCCTAAACCTAACCCTAACAATAATCCTAACCCCTAAACCTAACCTAAACCCTAACCCTAACCCTCACCGTTACCATAACCCTAAACCTAACCTTAATGCTAACCCTAACCCTAACCCTAACCCTTATCCTAACCCTAACCCTAACCCTAAACCTTACCCTAACACTCACCCTAATCCTAACACTTACCCTTTCCCCAAACCCTTGCCCTAACCCTAACTCTTACCTTAATCCTAATCCTAAGCCTTAGCCTAACCCTAACCCTAACTCTAACCTTAACCCTAACCCTAACCCTAACCCTTGCCCTTACACTAACCCTAACCCTAACCCTTACCCTAATCCTAACACTAACCCTAACCCTTACTCAACCCCTACCCCTAACCTTTAGCCTAACCCTAACCCTAACTCTAAACTTAACCTAACCCTTACTCTTACACTAACACTAACCCTAACGCTAACACTAACCCTAACCTTAAACCTAACCCTAAACCTAACACTAACCCTAACTCTATCCCTAACAATAACCCTATCACTACCCCTTACCCTTACCCCAACCCTAACCCTAACCTTAATGATAACCCTAACCCTAACCCTAACCTTTACGCTAACCCTAACCCTAACCCTAACCCGAACCTTACCCTAATCCTAACCCTAAAGCTTACCCTAACCCTAACCCTAATCCTAACCCTAACCCTAAACCTTACCCTTACCCTAACCTTAACCCTAACCTAATGCTAACCCTAACCCTTACCCTTACCCTAACCCTAACCCCAAACCCAACCCTAACCCTAACCCTAAACCTAACCCTAACCCTTACCCTTTCCCTAACCCTAAACCTAACCTTAAACCTTACCCTAACCCTAACCCTAACCTTAACACTATCCCTAATCCTAACTCTAACCCTAACCCTTACCCTTACCCTAACACTAACCCTAAACCTAATCCTAATCCTAACACTAACCCTAAACCTAACACTTACCCTTACCCTAACCGTAACCCTAACCCTAACCCTAACTCTAACCCTAACAATAACTCAACCCCTAACCCAAACCCTAACTCTAACCCTAACCCTTACCCTTACCCTAACCCTAAACCTAACCTTAATGCTAACCCTAACCCTAACCCTTACCCTAACCCTATCACTAACCCTAATCCTAACCCTAACCCTAACCCTAACCCTTAACCTTTCCCTTACCCTAACCCTTTCCCTAAACCTAACCCTAACCCTAACCCTAACCCTAACCCTAACCCTAACCCCTACCCTAAACCTAACTCTAACCCTAACCCGAACCCTAAACACTAACTGTAACCCAACCCTCACCCTATCCCTAACCCTTCCCCTAACCCTAAACCTAAACCTAAACCTTACCCTTACCCTAACACTAACCCTAACTTTACCCTTACCCTAATCCTAACCCTAACCTTAACCCAACCCTAAACCTAACCCTAACCTTTACTCATACCCTAACACTTACGCTTACCCTATCCCTAACCCTAACCCAAACCTAAACCTAACCCTAACCCTAACCCTAACCCTAAACCTTAACCCTAATCTTAACACTTAACCTTACCCTAACCCAAACCCCTAACCTTAACTCTAATCCTAACCCTTACCCTCATCCTAACCCTAACCCTAAACCTAACCCTAACACTTTCCCTTACCCTAACTCTAACCCTAATCCTAAACCTTACCCTTACCCTAACCTAACCCTAACCCTTACCCTATCCCTAACCATAACCCTAACCTTAACCCTAACCCTTACACTTACCTTAACCCTAACCCTAAACCTAGCACTAACCCTACCCCTAACCCTAAACCTAAACCTCACAGTTACCCTAACCCTAAACCTAACTCTAACCCTTACCCCTAACCCTAACCCTAACCCTTACCCTAAACCTAGCCCTAAACCTAATCCTAACCCTAACCCTAACACTTACTCTAACCCTAACCCTAAGTCTAACCCTTACCCTAACCCTAACCCTAACCCTAAACCTAACCCTAACCCTAACTCTTAACCCTAACCCTAACCCTAACCCTAACCCTTACCCTTACCCTAACCCTAACCCTAACCCTAAAACTTACCCTAACCCTAAACCTAACCCTAAACCTAACCCTAACCCGTACCCTAACCCTAACCCTATCCCTAAACGTAAGGCTAAACCTAACCCTAAACCTAACCCTAACCATAACTTTACCCTAACCCTAACCCTAACCTAACACTTACCCTAACCCTAAGCCTAACCCTAACCCTTATCCTTACCCTAACCCTAAACCTAACCCTAACGCTAAACCAAACCCTAACCCTTACACTAATCCTAACCCCAAACCCAACCCTTACCCTTATCCTAACCCTAACCATAAACTTAACGCTAACCCTCACACTAACCCTAACACTTACCCTAACCCTAAGACTAACCCTATTCCTTACCCTAACCCTAACCCTAACCCTTACCCTTTCCCTAACCCTAACCCTAAGACTAACCCTAACCCTAAACCTAAACCTAACCCTAACACTTACCCTTATCTAAACCTAACCCTAACCCTAAAACTTACCATAACCTTAACCTAACCCTAACCCTAACCCTAACCCTAACTCTAACCCTTACCCTTACCCTTATCCTAACCCTAACCCTAACCATCCCCCAACCCTAACCCTAACCCTAACCCTTACCTTTACCCTAACCCTAACCTTAACCTTAACCCCAACCCTAAACATAACCCTAAACCTTACCCTTACCCTAACCCTAACCCTAACCCTAACTCTAACCCTTACCCTAACCCTAACCCTAACACTAACCCTACCCTTAACCCTAACCCTTATCCTTACCCTAACCCTAAACCTAACCCTAACCCTAAACCTAACCCTAACCCTAACAATAACCCTTACCCTAACCCTATCCCTAACCCTAACCCTAAATCTTACACTTACCCTACCTAACCCTAACCCTTACCCTAACGCATAACCCTAACCCTAACACTTACCCTTACCTTAACCCTAACCCTAACGCTAACCCTAACCGTAAACCTTACCCTTACACTAACCCTAACTCTAACCCTAACCCTAAACCTACCCCTACCCCTACCCCTAACCCTAACCCTAAACCTTACCCTAACCATAACCCTAATTTTAACCATAACCCTAACCCTAGCCCTAACCCTTACCCTTACCCTAACCCTAAACCTCACCCTAACCCTAACCCTAAACCTAACACTTACCCTAACCCTAACCCTAAACCCAAACCTTACCCTTACCCTAACCCTAACTCTGATCCTAACCCTTACCTTTACCCTAACCCTAACCTTAACCTTAACCCCAACCCTAAACATAACCCTAAACCTTACCCTTACCCTAACCCTAATCCTAACCCTAACCCTATCCCTAACCCCTAACCCTAACCCTAGCTCTTACCCTTACACTAACCCTAAACCTAAACTTAATGCTAACCCTAACCTAACCCTAACCCTTACCCTAACCCTAACCCTAACCCTAATCCTTACTCTAATCCTAACAATAACCCTAAACCTAACCCTTACCCTAAGCCTAACCCTAACACTAACCCTTACTCAAACCCTACCCCTAACCCTTACCCTAGCCCTAAACCTTACCCTTACCCTAACACTAAACCTAAACCTAAACCTAACCCTAATCTTAACCCCTAAACCTAACCTAAACCCTAACACGAATCCTCACCGTTACCCTAACCCTAAACCTAACCTTAATGCTAACCCTAACCCTAACCCTAACCTTTATCCTAACCCTAACCCTAACTCTAAACCTTACCCTAACCCTCACCCTAACCCTAACACTTACCCTTTCCCCAAACCCTTTCGCTAACCCTAACTCTTACCCTAATCCTAATCCTAATCCTTACCCTAAACCTAACCCTAACTCTAACCTTAACCATAACCCTAACCCTAACCCTTACCCTTACACTAACCCTAACTCTAACCCTAACCCTTACCCTAACCCTAACACTAACCCTAACCCTTACTCTACCCCTACCCCTAACCCTTAGCCTAACCCTAACCCTAACTCTAAACTTAACCCTAACACTAACCCTAACCCTTACTCTTACACTAACACTAACCCTAATCTTAAACTTAACCCTAAACCTAACACTAACCCTAACTCTATCCCTAACCATAACCCTATCCGTACCCCTTACCCTTACCCTATTCCTAACCCTAAACTTAATGCTAGACCCTAACCCTAACCCTAACCCTAACCCTAACACTAACCCTAACCCTATCCCTAACACTTACCATTACCCTAACCCTAAACCTAGCCCTAACACTAACCCCGAACCCTAACCCTAAACCTAAACCTTACCCTTACCCTAACCCTAAACATAACCCTAACCCTTACCACGAACCCTAACCCTAACCCTAACCCTAACCCTTAACCTAACCCTAACCCTAACCCTAACCCTTCCCCTTACACTATCCCTATCCCTAACCTTAATGCTAACCCTAACCCTAACCCTAACCCTAACCCTTTCCCTAAACCTAACCCTAACCCTAACACTTACCCCTACCCTAAACCTAACCCTAACCCTAACCCTGACCCTAACCCTTACCCTAACCCTAAACCGAACCCTAAACCCTAACCGTAACCCAACCCTCACCCTATCCCTAACCCTTCCACTAACCCTAACCCTAAACCTAAACCTTACCCTTACCCTAACCCTAACCTTACCCTTACCCTTACCCTAACCCTAACCCTAACCTTAACCCCAACCCTAAACCTAACGCTAACCTTTACCCTTACCCTAAAACTTACACTTACCCTGTCCCTAACCCTAACCCAAACCTAAACCTAAAACTAAACCTAACCATTACCCTTTCCCTAACCGTTACCCTAAACCTAACCCTAACCCTAACACTAACACTAACCATTACCGTAACCCTAACCCTAACCCTAAATCTTACCCTTACCCTACCTAACCCTAACCCTTACCCTAAACCTAACCCTAACCATAACCCTTACCGTTAACTTAACCCTAAACCTAACCCTAACTCTAACCGTAAACCTTACCCTTACCCTAACCATAACTCTAACCCTAACCCTAACCCTAACCCTACCCCTAACCATAACCCTAACCCTAACCCTTACCCTAACCCTAAAACTAACACTGATCCTAACCCTAACCCTTACCTTTACCCTAACCCTAAACCTAACCTAACCCTAACCCTAACCCTTACCCTTACCCTAAACCTAACCCTAACCCCAAACCTTACCCTTACCCTAACCCTAACCCTAACCTTAGTGCAAACCCTAACCCTAAACCTAACACTTACCCTAACCCTAAGACTAACCCTAATCCTTACCCTAAACCTAACCCTAACCCTAACCCTGTCCCTTTCCCTAAACCTAACCCTAACCCTAACCCTAAGACTAAGCCTAACCCTAAACCTAACCCTAACCCTAACACTTACCCTTATCTAAACCTAACCCTAACCCTAACCATTACCCTAACCCTAAACCTAACCCTAACCCTTACCCTCATCCTAACCATAACCCTAACCCTAACACTTTCCCTTACCCTAACCCTAACCCTAATCCTAAACCTTACCCTTACCCTAAACCTAACCCTAACCCTAACCATAACGCTAAACCTAACTCTAATCCTAACCCTAACCTTAACCCTAACCCTTACACTTACCTTAACCCTAACCCTAAACCTAGCCCTAACCCTACCCCTAACCCTAACCCTAAACCTAAACCTCACCGTTACCCTAACCCTAAACTTAACTCTAACCCTTACTCCTAACCCTAACCCTAACCCAACCCTACACCTTACCCTTACCCTAAACCTAACCCTAACCCTCACCCTATCCCTAACCCTAACCCTAACCTTAACCCTAATCCTTACACTTACCTTAACCCTAACGCTAAACAAAGCTCTAAACCTAACCCCTAACCCTAACCATAAACCTAACAATAAACCTTACCCTTACCCTAACCCTAACCCTAAACCTTTCTCTAACCCTAAACCTAAGCCTAATCCTTACCCTAACCCTAACCCTAACCCTAAACCTAACCCTAACCCTAACCCTAACCCCTAACCCTAACCCTAACCCTAACCCTAACGCTACCCATAACACATAACCTTACCCTGACGCTAACCCTAACCCTAACACTAACCCTAAACCTAACCCTAATCCTAACCCTAACAATAACACTGAGCATAACCCTAACCCTAACCCTTACCCTAATCCTTAAATGTACCCTAACCCTAAACCTAAAGTTAACCCCAACCCTAAAACTAAACCTAACCCTAACCTTCACTCTTATCCTACCATAACCCTAAACCTAACCCTAACCCTAACCCTAACCCTAACCATTACCCTAATCCTAAACATAACCCTAACCCTAACACTAACCCTAACCCTAGCCTAACCCTAACCCTAACCCTAACACATAACCTTACCCTAACGCTAACCCTAACCCTAACCCTAATCCTAACCCTAACCCTAACCCTAAGCATAACCCTAACCCTAACCCTAACCCTAATCCTTAAACGTACCCTAACCCTAAACCTAACCTCAACCCCAACCGTAAACCTAACCCTAACCCTAACCCTTACTCTTACCCTATCCCTAACCCCAAACCTAACCCTAACGCTAACCGTAACCATTACCCTAACCCTAACCCTAACCCTAACTCTTACTCTAACCCTAACACCTACCCTTACACTAACCCTAACCCTAACCCTTAAACTAAACCTAACCCTAACCCTTACCCTAACCCTAACCCTAGGCGTAACCCGAAACCTAACCCTAAACCTAACTCTAACCCTAACCCTAACCCTAACCCTAACCCTTACCCTAACTCTAACCCTAACCCTTACCCTAACCCTAACCCTAACTCTAACCTTAACCCTAGTCCTAACACTAATCCTAACCCTAAACTTAACCCTAACCCTATCCCTAACCTTGCCCTTACCCTAAGCCTTACACTAATCCTAACACTAACCCTAACCCTAACCCTAATCGTAACACTTACCCTAAACATAACCCTATTCCTAATCCTTACCCTAACCCTAAACCTTACCCTAAACCTTACCCTTTCCCTAACCCTAACCCTAACCCTAACCCTAACCCTTACCCTTACCCTTACCCTAACCCTAACCATAACACTAACACTTTCCATTTTCCTAACCCTAAACTTAACCCAAACCCTAAACCTAACCCTAATCCTAACCATAACCCTTACCCAAACCCTAACCCTAACCCTAACCCTAACCCTTACCCTTACTCTAACACTAAGCCTAAACCTAACCCTAACCCTAACGCTAACCCTTACCCTAACCCTAACCCTCACCCTAACCTTAACTCTAACATTTATCCTTACCCTAACCCTAACCTCAACCATAACCCTAACCCTAACCCTAAACCTAACCCTTACCATTACCCTAACACTAAGTCTAACCCTAACCCTAAATCTAACCCTAACCCTTACCCTAACCATAACCCTAATCCTACCCCTAACCCTAACCCTCACCCTAACCTTAACTCTAACATTTATCCTTACCCTAACCCAAAGCCTAACCCTTACCCTAACCCTAACCCTAGCCCTAACCTCAAACTTAACCCTAACCCTAACCCTAACCCTAACCCTTACTCTAAGCCTAAGCCTAACCCCTAACCCTGACCCTAACCCAAAACCTAACCCTAATCCTTACCCTTATCCTAAACCTAACCCTAACAATAACACTTACCCTTACCCTAAACCTACCCTAACGCTAACCCTAACTCTAAACCTTACCCTTACCCTAACCCTAACCCTAACCCTAAACTAAACCTAACCCTAACCCTAACCCTAACCCTTACCCTAACATGACCCTAACCCTTACTCTAACCCTAACCCTAAACCTAACCCTAACCCTAACACTAACCCTAACACTTACCCTAACACTAACCCTAACCCTAACCTTAACCCTAACCCTAACCCTTGCCTTTACCCTAACCCTAACCCTAACTCTAACCCTCTCCCTAACCCTTACCCTAACCCTAAACCTAACACTTCCCCTAACCCTAACCCTAACCTCTAACTTAACACTAAACCTAACCGTAACCCTAACCCTTACCCTTACTCTAACACTAAGCCTAACCCTAACCCTAACCCTAATCCTAACCTTAAACCTAACCCTAACCCTGACCTTAACCCTAACCATAACCCTAACCTAACCCTTACACTTACCCTAACCCTAACCCTAACCTTAACCCCAAACATAACCCTAACCCTAACACTAACCCTAACCCTAAACCTTACCCTATTCCTACCCCTACCCCTAACCCTAACCCTTACCCTTACCCTCACCCTAACCTTAACCCTAATACTAACCCTAACCATAACCTTAATTGTAACATTTTTCCTTACCCTAATCCTAAACCTAAACCTAACCCTAACCCTAAACCTAACCCTTACCCTTACCCTAACCCTAAACCTAACCCTAACCCTTACCCTTACCCTAACCATAACACTAACACTAACACTTACCCTTACCTAACCCTAACCCTAATCCTAACTCTTTCCCTAACCCTAAACCTAACCATAACCTTAACCCCTAACCCTAACCCTAACTGTAATCCTAACCCTTACCCTTACCCTTACCCTAACCCTAACCCTAACCTTAATGCTAACCCTAACCCTAACCCTAACTCTTACCCTAACCCTAAGACTAACCCTAATTCTTACCCTACCCTAACCCTAACCCTTACCCTTCCCTAACCCTAACCCTAACCCTAACCCTAAACCTAAGACTAACCCTAACCCTAACACTAACCCTATCCCTAACACTTACCCTTATATAACCTACTCTAACCCTAACCCTTACCCTAAACATAAACCTAACCCTAACCCTAAGACTAACCCTAACCCTAACCCTAACCCAAACCCTAACACTTACCCTTACATAACCTAACTCTAACCCTAACACTTACCCTAAACCTAACCCTTACCCTAACCCTAACCCTTACCCTTACCCTAACCCTATCCCTAAACATAACCCTAACCCTAACCCTAACCTTAACCCCTAACCCTAACCCTAACACTTACCCTTACCCTAACCCTAACCCCTAACCTTAATCCTAAACCTAACCCTTACCCTCATCCTAACCCTTACCCTAACCCTAACACTTTTCCTTACGCTAACACTAACCCCAACCCTACACCTTACCCTTACCCTAAACCTAACCCTAACCCTCACCCTATCCCTAACGCTAACCCTAACCTTAACCCTAACCCTTACACTTACCTTAACCCTAACGCTAAACAAAGCTCTTACCCTAACCCCTAACCCTAACCATAAACCTAACCCTAAACCTTACCCTTACCCTAACCCTAACCCTAACCCTAACCCTTTCTCTAACCCTAAACCTAAGCCTAATCCTTACCCTAACCCTAACCCTAACCCTAAACCTAACCCTAACCCTAACCCTAACCCCTAACCCTAACCCTAACCCTAACCCTTACCCTTACCCTAACCCTAACCCTAACACTTACTCTTACCCTAACCCTAATCCTAAACCTTACTCTAAACCTAACCCAAACCCTAACACTAACCCTAACCCTAACCTTAACCATTAAACTAACCCTAAACCTAACCATAACCCGAACCCATAGCCTTACTCTAACCCTAACCCTTACACTTAGCCTTACCCAAACCCTAACCCCTAACCTTAACCCTAACCCTAACCCTTACCCTCATACTTACCCTAACCATAACCCTAACCCTAACACTGTCCCTTACCCTAACCCTAACCCTAACCACTAAGCCTAAACCTAAACCTAAACCTTACCCTTACCCTAACCCTAAACATAACCCTAACCCTTACCCCTAATCCTAACCCTAACCCTAACTCTAACCCTTACCCTAAACCTAACCCTAACCCTCACCCTAACCCTAACCCCTAACCTTAATCCTAAACCTAACCTTTACCCTCATCCTAACCCTAACCCTAACCCTAACACTTTTCCTTACACTAACACTAACCCTAACCCTACACCTTACCCTTACCCTAAACCTAACCCTAACCCTTACCCTATCCCTAACCCTAACCCTAACCTTAAACTTAACCCTTACACTTACCTTAACCCTAACCCTAAACAAAGCTCTAACCCTAACCCCTAACCATAACCATAAACCTAACCCTAAACCTTACCCTTACCCTAAACCTAACCCTAACCCTAACCCTAACCCTTTCTCTAACCCTAGCCCTAAGCCTAATCCTTACCCTAACCCTAACCCTAACCCTAAACCTAACCCTAACCCCTAACCGTAACCCTAACCCTAACCCTTACCCTCATACTTACCCTAACCCTAACCCTAACACTGTCCCTTACCCTAACCCTAACCCTAACCCTAACCACTAAGCCTAACCCTAAAACTAAACCTTACCCTTACCCTAACCCTAAACATAACCCTAAACCTTACGCCTAACCCTAACCCTAACCCTAACCCTTACCCTAAACATAACCCTAAACCTAACCCTAAACCTAACCCTAACCCTAACACTAACCCTAACGCCAATCCTAACCCTTACTCTAACCCTAACCCAAACCCCTACCCTAACCCTAACAATTACCCTTACCCTAAGCCTAATCCTAAACCTAACCCTAAACCTAACCCAAACCCTAACACTAACCCTAACCCTTAACCTAACAATAACCATAACCCTAAACCTAACCCTTCCCCTTACCCTATCCCTAACCCTACCCTTAATGCTAACCCTAACCCTAACCCTAACCCTTACACTAACACTAACACGAAACCTAATCCTTACCCGAACCCTAACCCAAACCCTAACCTAAACCTAACCCTAACCCTAACCCTGACACTAACCCTTACACTAACCCTAACCCTAACCCGAACCCTAAACCCTAAACCTAACCATAAACCTCACCCTAACCCTCACCCTTCTCCTAAACCTAACCCTAAACCTAATCCTTACCCTTACCCTAACCCTAACCCTAACCCTATCCCTAACTCCAACCCTAACCCTAACCCTAACACTTACCCATATATAACCTAACCCTAAACCTTACCCTAACTCTAACCCTAACCCTAACCCTAAACCTAAACCTAACCCTAACCCTTACCCTATCCCTAACCCCAACCCTAAACCTAACCCTAAACCTAACACTAACACTAACCCTTACCGTAACCCTAACCCTAACCCTAAATCTTACCTTACCCTACCTAACCCTAACCCTTACCTTAAACCTAACCCTAACCCTAACCCTAACCCTAACCCTTACCCTTATCCTAACCCTAACCCTAACCCCAACCCTTACACTTACCCTCACCCTAACTCTAACCTTAGTGCTAACCCTAACCCTAACCCTAACTCTTACCCTAACCCTAAGACTAACCCAAATCCTTACCTTAACCCTAACCCTAACCCTAACCCTCACCCTTTCCCTAACCCTAACCCTAATCCTAACCCTAAGACAAACCCTAACCCTAACCCTAACCCCAACCCTAACACTTACCCTTATATAACCTAATCCTAACCCTAAACCTTACCCTAACCATAAACCTAACCCTAACCCTAACCCCTAACCCTAACCCTAAGCCTAACTCTAACCATTACCCTTACCCTAACACTAACCCTAACCCTAAACCTTACCCTAACCCTAACCCTAACCCTTACCGTAACCCTAACCCTAACACTTACCTGAACTCTAACTCTAACCCTAACCCTTACCCTAACCCTAACTCTTACCCTAACCCTAACCCTTACCCTTACCCTAACCCTAACCCTAAACCTAACCCTAACCCTAACCCTAAACCTAACCCCTAACCCTAACCCTATCTCTTACCCTTACCCTAACACTAACCCCTAACCTTAACCCTAACCCTAACCCTTACCCTCATCCTAACCCTAACCCTAACCCTAACACTTTCCCTTACCCTAACCCTAACACTAAACCTTACCCTTACCCTAAACCTAACCCTAACACTTACCCTATCCCAAACCCTAACCCTAACCTTAACCCTAACCCTTACACTTACCTTAACCCTAACCATAAACCTAGCCCTTAACTTAACCCCTAACCCTAACCCTAAACCTAAACCTCACCATTACCCTAACCCTAAACCTAACTCTAACCCTTACCCTTAACCCTAATCCTAACCCTAACCCTAACCCTTACCTTAAACCTAACCCTAAACCTAACCCTAACCCTAACCCCTAACCCTAACCCTAACCTTAACCCTAACCCTTACCCTTACCCTAACCCTAACCCTAACCCTTACCCTAACACTTCTTCTTACCGTAACCCTAATCCGAACCCTAACTCTAAACCTAACCCAAACCCTAACACTAACCCTAACCCTAACAATAACCCTTAACCTAACCTAACTCTAACCTGAACCCATACCCTTACTCTAATCCTAACCCTAACACTTTCCCTTACCCGAACCCTAACCCCTAACCCTAACCCTAAACGTAACCTTAACCTTACCCTAACCCTAAACATAACCCTAACCCTAACCCTTACCCCTAACCCTAACCCTAACCCTTACCCTAAACCTAACCCTAAGCATAAACCTAAACCTAACCCTAACCCTTACCCTAACCCTAAGGCTAACCCTAACCCTTACCCAAACCCTAACCCTAACCCTAAACCTAACCCTAACCCTAACACTTAACCCTAACCCTAACCCTAACCCTAATCCTAACCCTTACTCTTACCTTAACCCTAACCCTAACTCTAACCCTAACACTTACCCTTATCCTAACCCTAATCCTAAACCTAACCCAAAACCTAACCCAAAACCTAACACTAACCCTAACCTTAACCCTAACCCTTAACCAAACCCTAACCCTATCCTTAACCCTTCCCCTTACCCTATCCCTAACCCTAACCTTAATGCTAACCCTAACCGTAAACCTAACCCTTACCCTAACACTAACCCAAAACGTAATCCTTACCCGAACCTTAACCAATCCCTAACCCTAACCCTTACCATTTCCCTAAACCTAACCCTAACCCTGAACCTTACCCCTACCCTAAACCTAACCCTAACCCTAACCCTGACCCTAACCCTTACCATAACCCTAAACCTAACCCTAACCATAACCCTTCCCCTTACCCTATCCCTAACCCTAACCTTAATGCTAACCCTAACCCTAACCCTAACCCTTACCCTAACACTAACACGAAACCTAATCCTTACCCGAACCCTAACCCAATCCCTAACCCAAACCCTTACCATTTCCCTAAACTTAACCCTAACCCTAAACCTTACCCCTACCCTAAACCTAAACATAACCCTAACCCTGACCCTAACCCTTACCATAACCCTAAACCTAACTCTAACCCCTAACCCTAACCCTAACCCTAACCCTAAATCTTACCCTTACCCTAACCCTAACCCTAACCCTGACACTTACTCTTACCCTAACCCTAATCCTAACCCTAACTCTAAACCTAACTCAAACCCTAACACTAAGCCTAACCCTAACCCTAACCCTTAACCTAACCCTAACACTAACCGTAACCTGAACCCATAACTTACTCTAACCCTAACCCTAATACTTACCCTTACCCAAACCCTAACCCCTAACCCTAACCCTAAACCTAAACCTTACCTTTACCCTAACCTTAAACATAACCCTAACCCTTACCCCTAACCCTAACCCTAACACTAATCCTTACCCTAAACATAACCCTAAACCTAACCCTAACCCTAACCCTAACCCTTACCCTAACCTTAACGCTAACCCTAACCCTTACCCTTACCCTAACCCTAAACCTAACCCTAACCCTAACCTCTAACCCTAACCCTAACCCTAAATCTAACCCTTCCCCTTACCCTATCCCTAACCTTAATGATAACCCTAACCCTAACCCTAACACTTACCCTAACCCTAATCCTAACCCTAATCCTAACCCTTACCCTTACCCTTACCCTAACCCTAACCCTAACCCTAACCCCTAACCCTAACCCTAACCCTAACCTTAACCCTTACCCTTACCCTAACCCTAACCCTAACCCTAACTCTAACACTTACTCTTACAATAATACTAATCCTAACCCTAACTCTAAACCTAACACAAACCCTAACACGAACCCTAACCCTAACCCTTATCCTAACCCTAACCCTAACACTAACCCGAACAATTACCCTTAGTCTAAACCTAACCCTAACCCTTACCCTAACCCTAACCCGAACCCTGACCCTAACCCTAAACTTACCCTAACCCTAACCCTAACCCTAACCCTAACCCATAACCCTAACCTTAACCCTAAACCTAACCCTTACCCTCACCCTAACCCTAACCCTAATCCTAAACCCTAACCCTAACCCTAACCCTAATTCTAACACTTACACTTACGTAAACGTAACCCTAACCTTAACCCTTACCCTAACAGTAAACCAAATCCTAACCCTAACCCCTAAACCTAACCCTAACCCTAAACCTAACTCTAACCCTTACCCTTACCCTAATCCTAACCCTAACCCTAAGACTAACCCTAACCCTAACCCTAACCCTTACCATAACCCTAACCCTAACCCTAACCTTAACCCTAACCCTTACCCTTACCCTAACCCTATCCCTAAACCTAAACATAACCCTAACCCTAACCCTTACCCTAACCCTTACCCTAACACTAACCCTAAACCTAACCCTAACCCTTACCCTAACTTAACCCTAAACCTAACCCTAAATGTGAACCTTACCCTTACCCTAACCCTAACTCTAACCCTAAACCTAACCCTAACCCTATCCCTAACCCTAACCCTAACCCTTACCCTAACACTAACCCTAACCTTAACCCTAACCCTAACACTAACCCTAAACCTAACCCTTAACCTTACCCTAACCCTAACCCTAACCTTAACCCTAACCCTAACTATAACCCTTACCCTAAACCTTACCCTTACCGTAACCCTAACCCTAACCATAACCTTAACCCTAACCATAACCCTAAACCTAACCCTTACCCTAACCCTAACCCTAACCCTAACCCTAACCCTAAACCTACCCCTAACCCTTACCTTCCACTAAACCTATCCCTAAACCTAACCCTAACCCTAACCCTTACCCTAACCCAAACGTAACCCTAACCTTTACCCTAACCCTAAACCTAAACCTAACCCTAACCCTAACCCCTAACTCTCACCCTAACCCTAACCCTTACCCTAACCCTACCCCTAACCCTAACACTTACCCTTACCCTTACCCTAAACCTAACCCTAACCCTAACCCTACCCCTAACCCTAAACCTAACCCTAACCCTAACTGTAACCCTAACATTTACCCTAAACCTAACCCTAAATCTTACCCTTACCCTACCTAACCCTAACACTTACCCTAAACCTATCCCTAACCCTAACCCTAACCCAAATCATTACCCTAACCATAACCCCAACTAATAACACTAACCCTAAACCTAACGCTCACCCTAACCCTAACCCTAACCCTAACCCTAACCCTTACCCTAACCCTAACCCTTACCTTAACCCTTTCCCTTACCCTAACCCTAACCCTAACCCTGATACTAACCCTAAGCTTACCCTAACCCTAACCCTAACCCTAACCCTAACCCTAACCCTGAAACTAACCCTAACCCTAAATCTAACCCTTACCCTTACCCTAACCATAACCCAAACCTAACCCTAACCCTAACCCTAACCCTTACCATTACCCTAACACTAACCCTAACCCTAACCCTAAACCTTACCCTTACCCTAACCCTAACCCTAACCCTTACCCTAAACCTAAACCTAACCATAACCCTAACCCTTACCCTTACACTAACCCTAAGCCTAACCTAAAACTAACCCTAAACCTAACACTAACCCTAACCCTAAAACTTACCCTAACCCTAACCCTTACCCTAACACTTACCCTTATCCTAAACCTAACCCTAACCCTAAGCATAGCCATAACATTAAAACTAACCGCTAACCCTAACCCTAACCTCACCCTAAACCTAACCCTAAAGCTATCCCTAACCCCCAACCCTAACCCTAACCCTAACCCTTACCCTTAACCTAACCCTAACCCTAAACCTAGCCCTAACCCTAAACCTTACCCTAAACCTAACTCTAACTCTAACCCTTACCCTTACCCTAACCCTAATCCTAACCCTAACCCTAACCCTAACCCTAAACCTAACCCATAGCCTTATCCTAACACAAACCCTAAACCTAACCCTAACCCTAACCCTACCCCTAACCCTAACCCCTAACCCTAATTTTAACCCTGACACTAACCCTTACCCTTACCCTAAACCTAACCCTAACCATAAACCTAACCCTAACACTTACCCTAACACTAACCCTTACCATAACCATAAACCTAACCCTAAACTTAACCCTAACCCTTACCCTTACCCTAACCCTAACCCAAACCATTACCCTAACCATAACCCCAACTCCTAACGCTAACCCTAAATATAACGCTCACCCTAACCCTAACCCTAACCCTAACCCTTACCCTAACCCTAACCCTTACCCTAACCCTTTCCCTTACCCTAACCCTAAGCCTAACCCTAATCTAACACTTACCCTTACCCTAACCCTAACCCTGATATTAACCCTAACCTTACCCTAAACCTAACCCTAACCCTAACCCTAACCCTAACCCTGAAACTAACCCTAACCCTAAATCTAACCCTTACCCTTACCCTAACCATAACCCAAACCTAACCCTAACCCTACCCTAACCCTTACCATTACCCTAACACTAACCCTAACCCTAACCCTAAACCTTACCCTTACCCTAACCCTAATCCTAACCCTTACCCTAAACCTAAACCTAACCATAACCCTAACCCTTACCCTTACCCTAACCCTAACCCTAACCTAAAACTAACCCTAAACCTAACCCTAACCCTAACCCTAAAACTTACCCTAACCCTAACCCTTACCCTAACACTTACCCTTATCCTAACCCTAACCCTAACCCTAAGCATAGCCATAACATTAAAACTAACCCCTAACCCTAACCATAATCTCACCCTAAACCTAACCCTAAAGCTATCCCTAACCCCCAACCCTAACCCTAACCCTAACCCTTACCCTTATCCTAACCCTAACCCTAAACCTAGCCCTAACCCTAAACCTTACCCTAAACCTAACTCTAACCCTAACCCTTACCCTTACCCTAACCCTAATCCTAAGCCTAACCCTAACCCTAACCCTAAACCTAACCCATAGCCTTATCCTAACCCAAACACTAAACCTAAATCTAACCCTAACCCTAACCCTAATCCCTAACCCTAACTTTAACCCTAACACTAACCCTTACCCTTACCCTAGCCCTAAACTTAATGCTAACCCTAACCCTATACCTAACCCTTACCCTAAACCTAACCCTAACCCTAATCCTTACCCTAACCCTAACCCTAAACCTAACCCTTACAGTAACACTAACCCTTACCCTAACTCTAAACCTAACCCTTAGCCTCACCCTAACCCTAACTCTAACCTTAACACTAACCCTACAGCTAAATCTTACCCTTACACTAACCCTAACCCTACCCCTAACACTAACCCTAACTTTAATCCTAACCCTAACCCTAACACTTACCCTTACTCTAACCCTAAACCTAAACCTAACCCTAACCCTAACACTAACCCTAACCTTACCCTTACCCTAAACCTAACCGTAATCCTAACCTTAACCCTTCCCCTTCTCCAAACCCTAACCCTAACCCCAAACATAACCCTAACCCTCACCCTAACCCTAACACTTCTCCAAACCCTAACCCTAAGCCTAACCCTTATCCTTACCCTAACCCTAACCCTAAACTTAACGCCAATCCTAAACCTAACCCTAACCCTTAACCCTATCCTTAACACTAACCCCTAACCCTAAACCTTACCCTTACCCTAACCCTAACCCCTAACCTTAACCCTAACCCTAACCCTTCCCCTTATGCTAACCCTAACCCTAACCCCAACCATAACCCTAACCCTCACCCTAACCCTAACCCTAACACTTCCCCAAACCCTAACCCTAACCCTTATCCTTACCCTAACCCTAACCCTAAACTTAACGCCAATCCTAAACCTAACCGTAACCCTTACCCTAAACCTAACCCTAACCATAAACCTAACCCTAACCCTTACCCTAACCCTAACCCAAACCCTTACCCTAACCAAACCCCAACTCCTAAGGCTAACCTTAAACCTAAGGCTCACCCTAACCCTAACCTAACCCTAACCCTAACCCTTACCCTAACCCTAACCCTAAACTTAACCCTTTCCCTTACCCTAACCCTAAGCCTAACCCTAATCCTAACACTTACCCTTACCCTAACCCTAACCTTGACACTAACCCTAACCTTATCCTAACCCTAACTCTAAACCTAACCCTTAGCCTCACCCTAACCCTAACTCTAACCTTAACACTAACCCTAAAGCTAAATCTTACCCTTACACTAACCCTAACCCTACCCCTAACACTAACCCTAACCTTAATCCTAACCCTAACCCTAACACTTACCCTTACTCTAACCCTAAACCTAAACCTAACCCTAACCCTAACACTAACCCTAACCTTACCCTTACCCTAACCCTAACCGTAATCCTAACCTTAACCCTTCCCCTTATCCAAACCCTAACCCTAACCCCAAACATAACTCTAACCCTCACCCTAACCCTAACACTTCTCCAAACCCTAACCCTAACCCTAACCCTTATCCTTACCCTAACCCTAACCCTAAAATTAACGCCAATCCTAAACCTAACCCTAACCCTTAACCCTATCCTTAACACTAACCCCTAACCCTAAACCTTACCCTTACCCTAACCCTAACCCCTAACCTTAACCCTAACCCTAACCCTTCCCCTTATCCTAACCCTAACCCTAACCCCAACCATAACCCTAACCCTCACCCTAACCCTAACCCTAACACTTCCCCAAACCCTAACCCTAACCCTTATCCTTACCCTAACCCTAACCCTAAACTTAACGCCAATCCTAAACCTAACCTTAACCCTTACCCTAACCCTAACCCTAACCATAAACCTAACCCTAACCCTTAC
Source organism: Megascapheus bottae (assembly GCA_024803745.1). Classification (NCBI taxonomy): domain Eukaryota; kingdom Metazoa; phylum Chordata; class Mammalia; order Rodentia; family Geomyidae; genus Megascapheus; species Megascapheus bottae. The sequence continues at coordinate 3,404,342 of JANJXV010000048.1, forward strand.
CCTAACCCTAACCCAAACCCTTACCCTAACCATAACCCCAACTCCTAAGGCTAACCTTAAACCTAACGCTCACCCTAACCCTAACCCTAACCCTAACCCTTACCCTAACCCTAACCCTAAACTTAACCCTTTCCCTTACCCTAACCCTAAGCCTAACCCTAATCCTAACACTTACCCTTACCCTAACCCTAACCCTGACACTAACCCTAACCTTATCCTAACCCTAACCCTAACCCTAACCCTAACCCTGAAACTAACCCTAACCCTAAATCTAATACTAACCCTTACCAAAACCCTAACCCAAACCTAACCCTAACCCTAAGCCTTACCCTTACCCTAACACTAACCCTAAACCTAAACCTTACCCTTACCCTAAACCTAACCCTAACCCTAACCCTAAACCTAAACCTAACCCTAACCCTAACCTTTACCCTTACCCTAACCTTAACCCTAACCTAAAACTAACCCTAAACCTAACCCTAACCCTAACCCTAAAACTTAACCTAACCCTAAACCTTACCCTAACACTTACCCTAAACCTAACCCTAACCCTAAACCATACCCTAAACCGAACTCTAACCCTAACCCTTACACTTACCCTAACCCTAACCCAAAACCTAACCCTAACCCTAAACCTTACCCTTACCCTAAACCTAACCCTAACCCTAAACCTAACCCTAACATAACCCTAACCATAACCATAACATTACACCTAACCCCTAACCCTAACCCTAACCTCACCCTAAACCTAACCCTAATCTAGCCCTAACCCCCAACCCTAACCCTAACCCTAACCCTTACCATTAACCTAACCCCCAACCCTAACCCTAACCCTAACCCTAACCCTAAACCTACCCCTAACCCTTACCTTCCACTAAACCTATCCCTAAACCTAACCCTAACCCTAACCCTTACCCTAACCCAAACGTAACCCTAACCTTTACCCTAACCCTAAACCTAAACCTAACCCTAACCCTAACCCCTAACTCTCACCCTAACCCTAACCCTTACCCTAACCCTACCCCTAACCCTAACACTTACCCTTACCCTTACCCTAAACCTAACCCTAACCCTAACCCTACCCCTAACCCTAAACCTAACCCTAACCCTAACTGTAACCCTAACATTTACCCTAAACCTAACCCTAAATCTTACCCTTACCCTACCTAACCCTAACACTTACCCTAAACCTATCCCTAACCCTAACCCTAACCCAAATCATTACCCTAACCATAACCCCAACTAATAACACTAACCCTAAACCTAACGCTCACCCTAACCCTAACCCTAACCCTAACCCTAACCCTTACCCTAACCCTAACCCTTACCTTAACCCTTTCCCTTACCCTAACCCTAACCCTAACCCTGATACTAACCCTAAGCTTACCCTAACCCTAACCCTAACCCTAACCCTAACCCTAACCCTGAAACTAACCCTAACCCTAAATCTAACCCTTACCCTTACCCTAACCATAACCCAAACCTAACCCTAACCCTAACCCTAACCCTTACCATTACCCTAACACTAACCCTAACCCTAACCCTAAACCTTACCCTTACCCTAACCCTAACCCTAACCCTTACCCTAAACCTAAACCTAACCATAACCCTAACCCTTACCCTTACACTAACCCTAAGCCTAACCTAAAACTAACCCTAAACCTAACACTAACCCTAACCCTAAAACTTACCCTAACCCTAACCCTTACCCTAACACTTACCCTTATCCTAAACCTAACCCTAACCCTAAGCATAGCCATAACATTAAAACTAACCGCTAACCCTAACCCTAACCTCACCCTAAACCTAACCCTAAAGCTATCCCTAACCCCCAACCCTAACCCTAACCCTAACCCTTACCCTTAACCTAACCCTAACCCTAAACCTAGCCCTAACCCTAAACCTTACCCTAAACCTAACTCTAACTCTAACCCTTACCCTTACCCTAACCCTAATCCTAACCCTAACCCTAACCCTAACCCTAAACCTAACCCATAGCCTTATCCTAACACAAACCCTAAACCTAACCCTAACCCTAACCCTACCCCTAACCCTAACCCCTAACCCTAATTTTAACCCTGACACTAACCCTTACCCTTACCCTAAACCTAACCCTAACCATAAACCTAACCCTAACACTTACCCTAACACTAACCCTTACCATAACCATAAACCTAACCCTAAACTTAACCCTAACCCTTACCCTTACCCTAACCCTAACCCAAACCATTACCCTAACCATAACCCCAACTCCTAACGCTAACCCTAAATATAACGCTCACCCTAACCCTAACCCTAACCCTAACCCTTACCCTAACCCTAACCCTTACCCTAACCCTTTCCCTTACCCTAACCCTAAGCCTAACCCTAATCTAACACTTACCCTTACCCTAACCCTAACCCTGATATTAACCCTAACCTTACCCTAAACCTAACCCTAACCCTAACCCTAACCCTAACCCTGAAACTAACCCTAACCCTAAATCTAACCCTTACCCTTACCCTAACCATAACCCAAACCTAACCCTAACCCTACCCTAACCCTTACCATTACCCTAACACTAACCCTAACCCTAACCCTAAACCTTACCCTTACCCTAACCCTAATCCTAACCCTTACCCTAAACCTAAACCTAACCATAACCCTAACCCTTACCCTTACCCTAACCCTAACCCTAACCTAAAACTAACCCTAAACCTAACCCTAACCCTAACCCTAAAACTTACCCTAACCCTAACCCTTACCCTAACACTTACCCTTATCCTAACCCTAACCCTAACCCTAAGCATAGCCATAACATTAAAACTAACCCCTAACCCTAACCATAATCTCACCCTAAACCTAACCCTAAAGCTATCCCTAACCCCCAACCCTAACCCTAACCCTAACCCTTACCCTTATCCTAACCCTAACCCTAAACCTAGCCCTAACCCTAAACCTTACCCTAAACCTAACTCTAACCCTAACCCTTACCCTTACCCTAACCCTAATCCTAAGCCTAACCCTAACCCTAACCCTAAACCTAACCCATAGCCTTATCCTAACCCAAACACTAAACCTAAATCTAACCCTAACCCTAACCCTAATCCCTAACCCTAACTTTAACCCTAACACTAACCCTTACCCTTACCCTAGCCCTAAACTTAATGCTAACCCTA
>JANJXV010000048.1:3412500-3420000 GCA_024803745.1 Megascapheus bottae
CACTTACCCTTATCCTAACCCTAACCCTAACCCTAACCCTAAACCTAACCCTAAACCTAACCTTATCTCTAACCCCTACCCCTACCCCTAACCCTAACCCTAACCCTTACCCTTACCCTATCCCTAACCCTAACCTTAATGCTAACCCTAACCCTAACACTAACCCTTACCCTAACACTAACCCGAAAACTAATCCTTACCCGAACCCTAATCCAAATGCTAACTCTAACCCTTACACTTTCCTAAACCTAACCCTAACCCTAACCCTTACCCCTACCCTAAACCTCACCCTATCTCTGACCCTAACCTTTACACTAAACCTAACCCTAACCCGAACCCTAACCCCTAACCCTAATACTAACCCTAACCCTAATCCTAACCCTTCCCCAAACCCTAACCCCAACCCTAACCCTTATCCTTACCCTAACCCTAACCCTATCCCTAACAGGAACCCTAACCCTTACGCTAACCCTAACCCTTACCATAACCCTAACCCTAACCCTAATCTTAACCCTAACCCTTACCCTTACCATAACCCTAACCGAAACCATTACACTAACCATAACCCCAACTCCTAACACTAACCCTAAACCTAACGCTCACCCTAACCCTAACCCTAACCCTAACCCTTACCCTAACCCTAACCCTAAACCTTTCCCTTACCCTAAACCTAAGCCTAACCCTAATCTAACACTTACCATTACCCTAACCCTAACCCTGATACTAACCCCAACCTTACCCTTACCCTAACCCTAACCCTAACCCTTACCATTACCCTAACACTAACCCTAACCCTAAACCTTACCCTTACCCTAAACCTAACCCTAACCCTTACCCTAAACCTAAACCTAACCCTAACACTAACCCTTACCCTTACCCTAACCCTAACCCTAACCTATTACTAACCCTAAACCTAAACCTAACCCTAACCCTAAAACTTACCCTACCCTAACCCTTAACCTAACACTTACCCTTATCCTAACCCTAACCATAACCATAACCATAACATTAAAACTAACCCCTAACCCTAACCCTAACCTCACCCTAAACCTAACCCTAAAGCTAGCCCTAACCCCCAACCCTAAACCTAACCCTAACCCTTACCCTCAACATAACCCTAACCCTAAACCTAACCCTAACCATAAAACTTACCCTAAACCTAACTCTAACCCTAACCCTTACCCTTACCCTAACCCTAATCCTAAACCTAACCCTAACCCTAACCCTAAACCTAACCCATAGCCTTATCCTAACCCAAACCCTAAACCTAACCCTAACCCTAACCCTAACCCTAACCCCTAACCCTAACTTTAACCCTAAACCTAACCCTTACCGTAACCCTAACCCTTACCCTAACTCTAAACCTAACCCTTAGCCTCACCCTAACCCTAACTCTAACCTTAACACTAACCCTAAAGCTAAATCTTACCCTTACACTAACCCTAACCCTAACCCTAACACTAGCCCTAACCTTAACCCTAACCCTAACCCTAACTCTTACCCTTACTCTAACCCTAAACTTAAACCTAACCCTATCCGTAACACTAACCCTAACCTTACCCTTACCCTAACCCTAACCCTAACCCTACCCCTTACCTTACTCTAACGCTAACACTAAACCTAACCCTAACCCTAACCCAAACGTTAACCCCTATCCCTAAACATAACCCTAACCCTAATCCTAACCCTTACACTTATCCTAACCCAAACCCTAAGCCTAACCTCTAACCCTAAACCTAACCCTAACCCTAACCCTTACCCTTACCCTAACGCTAACCCTAAACCTAACCCCTACACTAACCCTAACTGTTACCCTAACCGTAACCCTAACCCTAACCCTTACCCTTACCTAAACCTAACCCTAACCCTAAACCGAACCCTAACACTTTCCCTTAACCTAAAATTAACCCTAACCTTAATGCTAACCCTAACCCTAACGCTAAACTTAACCCTTACTCTAACCCTAACCCTGACGCTAATCCTTACCCTAAAGCTAATCCTAACCCTAAACCTTACCCTTTCCCTAACCCTAACCCTAACTATGACAATAAACCTAAACCTTACCCTAATCCTAACCCTAACCCTAACCATAACCATAACCTTAACCCTAACCCTAAACCTAACCCTAACCCTTATCCTTACCCTAACCCTAACCCTAAACCTTAACCTAACCCTAACCCTAAACCTTACCCTAACCCTAACCCTAACCCTAACCCTAACCCTAACCTTTTCCCTTACCCTAGCCCTAAGCCTAACCCTAACTCTAACACTTACCCTTACCCTAACCCTAACCGTAACCTTAACCCTAACCCTAACACTTACCCTTACCCTAACCCAAACCCTGACCAGAAACCTTACCTTACCCTAACCCTAACCCTAACCCTAACACCTAACCCTAACCCTAACCATCACCCTAACCCTAACCCTATCCCTAAACCTAACCCTAACCCTAAGCCTAAGCCTAAGCCTAATCCTAACCCAAACCTAACCCTAATCCTATCCCTAACCTAACCCTAATGCTAACCCCAACCCTAACACCTAAACCTAAACCTAACCATAACTGTAAACCTAACCCTTACCCTTATCCTAAACCTAACCCTACCCTGACCTAACACTTACCCTTAACCTACCATAACCCTAACCCTAAACCTAAACCTAACGCTAAACATAACACTAACCCTAACCTTAACTCTAAAAACTAACCCTAACCCTAACCCTTACCCTTACCCTATCCCTAACCCTAAACTTAATGCTAACCCTAACCATAACCCTAAACCTAACCCTAACACTAACCCTAACCCCTAACCCTAACACTTACCTTTAACCTAACCCTAACCCTAACACCTAACCTTAACCCTAACGCTAACCCTTACCCTCATCCGAACACTAACCCTAACCCTAAACCTAACACTTACCCTTACCCTAACCCTAAACTTAGCCCTAACACTAACCCCTAACCCTAACCCTAAACCTAACCCTTACCCTTACCCTAAACCTAACCCTTACCCTAAACCTATCCCTAAACCTAAACCTAAACCTGACCCTAACCCTAACCCTAACCCTTACCCCTAACCCTAACCCTAACCCTAACCCTTATCCTAAACCTATCCCTAAACCTAAACCTAACCCTAACCCTCACCCTTACCCAAACCCTAACGCTAACCCTAACCCTTACCCTACTCTTAACGGTAACACTTAACCTAACCCTAAACCTAACCCCTAACCCTAACACTAACCCTAATCCTAACCAATGCCCTTACCCTAACCCTAACCCTAACACTTAACCTTATCCTAACCCTAATCCTAACCCTAACCCTAAACCTAACCCAAACCCTAACACTAACCCTAATCCTAACCCTAACCCTGACCCTTAACCTAATCCTAACACTAACACTAACCCTTCCCCTTACCCTATCCCTAAAACTAACCTTAATGCTAACCCTAACCCTAACCCTAACCCTAACCCTTTCCCTAAATCTAACCCTAACCCTAACACTTACCCCTACCCTAAACCTAACCCTAACCCTAACCCTGACCCTAACCCTTACCCTAACCCTAACCCTAACCTGAAACCTAAACCCTAACCGTAACCCAACCCTCACCCTATACCTAACCCTTCCCCTAACCCTCACCCTAAACCTAAACCTTACCCTTACCCTAACCCTAACCCTAACCTTACCCTTACCCTAATCCTAACCCTAACCTTAACCCCAACCCTAAACCTAACCCTAACCTTTACCCTTACCCTAACACTTACGCTTACCCTATTCCTAACCCTAACCCAAACCTAAACCTAAAACTAACCCTAACCATTACCCTTTCCCTAACCGTTACCCTAAACCTAACCCTAACCCTAACCCTAACACTAACCCTTACCGTAACCCTAACCCTAACCCTAAATCTTACCCTTACCCTACCTAACCCTAACCCTTACACTAAACCTAACCCTAACCCTAACCCTTACCCTTAACTTAACCCTAAACCTAACCCTAACTCTAACCGTAAACCTTACCCTTACCCTAACCCTAACTCTAACCCTAACCCTAACCCTAACATTACCCCTGCCCCTAACCCTAACCCTAAACCTAACCCTTACCCTAAACCTAAACCTAACACTAACCCTAACCCTAACCCTTACCCTAAACCTAACCTAAACCTAACCCTAACCCTTACCCTTATCGTTACCCTAAACCTAACCCTAACCCCAACCCTTACCCTTAACCTAACCCTAACCCTAACCTTAGTGCTAACCCTAACCATAACCCTAACACTTACCCTAACCCTAAGACTAACCCTAATCCTTACCCTAACCCTAACCCTAACCCTAACCCGTACCCTTTCCCTAAACCTAACCCTAACCCTAACCCTAAGACTAAGCCTAACCCTAACTGTAACCCTAACCCAAACACTTACCCTTATCTAAACCTAACCCTAACCTAACCATTACCCTAACCATAAACCTAACCCTAACCATAAACCCTAACCCTAACCCTAACCCTAACTGTAACACTTACCCTTACATAAAACTAACCCTAAGCCTAACCCTTACCCTAACCCTACCCCTAACACTTACCCTAACCCTAACCCTTACCCTTACCCTAACCCTAACCCTAACCCTAAACCTAAACCTAAACCTAACCCTACCCCTACCCCTACCCCTAACCCTAAACCTAAACCTCACCGTTACCCTAACCCTAAACCTAACTCTAACCCTTACCCCTAACCCTAACCCTAACCCTTCCCCTAAACCTAGTCCTAAACCTTATCCTAACCCTAACCCTAACCCTTACCCTAACCCTAACCCTACCCCTAACACTTACCCTAACCCTAACCCTAACCCTAACCCTAACCCTTACCCTTACCCTAACACTAAACCTAACCCTAACCCTAAACCAAACCCTTATCCTAACCCTAACCCTAACCTTAACGCTAACCCTCACACTAACCCTAACTCTTAACCTAACCCTAAGACTAACCTTATTCCTTACCCTAACCCTAACCCTAACCCTTACCCTTTCCCTAACCCTAACCCCAACCCTAAGACTAACCCTAACCCTAACCCTAAACCTAACCCTAACACTTACCCTTATCTAAACCTAACCCTAACCATAACCCTTACCATAACCTTAACCTAACCCTAACCCTAACCCTAACCCTAACTCTAACCCTTACCCTTACCCTAACCGTAACCCTAACCCTCCCCCAACCCTAAACCTAACCCTAACCCTTACCTTTACCCTAACCCTAACCTTAACCTTAACCCCAAACCTAAACATAACCCTAAACCTTACCCTTACCCTAACCCTAACTCTAACCCTAAATCTAACCCTTACCCTAACCCTAACCCTAACACTAACCCTAACCTTAACCCTAACCCTTATCCTTACCCTAACCTAAACCTAACCCTAACCCTAACCCTTACCCTTACCATAACCCTAACCCCAAACCTAACCCTAACCCTAACCCAAACAATAAACCTTACCCTAACCCTATCCCTAAACCTAACCCTAAATCTTACCCTAACCCTACCTAACCCTCACCCTTACCCTAACGCTAACCCTAACCCTAACCCTTACCCTTACCTTAACCCTAACCCTAACCCTAACCGTAAACCTTACCCTTACACTAACCCTAACTCTAACCGTAATTCTAAACCTACCCCTACCCCTACCCCTAACCCTAACGCTTAACATTACCCTAACCATAACCCTAATTTAACCCTAACCCTAACCCTAACCCTAACCCTTACCCTTACCCTAACCCTAAACCTCACCCTAACCCTAACCCTAAACCCAAACCTTACCTTACCCTAACCCTAACACTGACCCTAACCATAACCTTACCCTAAACCTAACCCTAACCCTAACCCTAACCCTAACTGTAACCCTAACCCTTACCCTACCCCTAAACATAACTTTTGGCCTAACCCTAACCCTAACCCTAAACTTAACCCTAACTCTAACCCTTACCCTTACCCTAACCCTAACCCTAACCCTAACACTTACCCTAACCCTAACCCTTACCCTAACCCTAATCCTAACACTTACCCTAACCATAACCCTTACCCTTACCCTAACCCTGACCCTAAACCTAATCCTAACCCTAACCCTATCCCTAACCCCTAACCCCAACCCTAGCTCTTACCCTTACACTAACCCTAAACCTAAACTTAATGCTAACCCTAACCTAAACCTAATCCTTACCCTAACCCTAACCCTAACCCTTACCCCAACCCTAACCCTAACCCTTACCCTAACCCTAAACCTAACACTAACCCTAACCATTACCCTTACCCTAACCCTAACCCTAACCCTAACCCTTACCCCAACCCTAACCCTAACCCTTACCCTAACTCTAACCCTAACCCTTACCCTAACCCTAACCCTAACCCTTACCCTAACCCTAACCCTAACCTTAACCCTTACCCTAACCCTAATCCTAACACTTACCCTAACCCTAACCCTTACCCTTACCCTAACCCTAACCCTAAACCTAATCCTAACCCTAACCCTATCCCTAACCCCTAACCCTAACCCTAGCTCTTACCCTTACACTAACCCTAAACCTAACCTTAATGCTAACCCTAACCTAACAATAACCCTTACCCTAACCCTAACCCTAACCCTAATCCTTACTCTAATCCTAACCCTAACCCTAAACCTAACCCTTAACCTAAGCCTAACCCTAACCCTAACCCTTACTCAAACCCTACCCCTAACCCTTACCCTAGCCCTAAACCTTACCCTTACTCTAACACTAACCCTAAACCTAACCCTAACCCTAATCCTAACCCCTAAACCTAAACTAAACCCTAACCCTAACCCTCACCGTTACCCTAACCCTAAACCTAACCTTAATGCTAACCCTAAACCTAACCCTAACCCTTATCCTAACCCTAACCCTAACCCTAAACCTTACCCTAACCCTCACCCTAACCCTAACACTTTCCCTTTCCCCAAACCCTTGCCCTAACCCTAACTCTTACCTTAATCCTAATCCTAAGCCTTAGCCAAACCCTAACCCTAACTCTAAACTTAACCCTAACCCTAACCCTAACCCTTACCCTTACACTAACCCTAACCCTAACCCTAACCCTTACCCTAACCCTAACACTAACCCTAACCCTTATTGTACCCCTACCCCTAACCCTTAGCCTAACCCTAACCCTAACTCTAAACTTAACCCTAACCCTAACCCTAACCCTTACTCTTACACTAACACTAACCCTAACGCTAAAACTAACCCTAACCTTAAACCTAACCCTAAACCTAACACTAACCCTAACTCTATCCCTAACAATATCCCTACCCCTACCCCTTACCCATACCCCAACCCTAACCCTAACCTTAATGCTAACCCTAACCCTAACCCTAACCCTTACGCTAACCCTAACCCTAACGCTAACCCGAACCTTAACCTAACCCTAACCCTAAGCTTACCCTAACCATAACCCTAACCCTAAACCTAACCCTAAACCTTACCCTTACCCTAACCCTAACC
>JANJXV010000048.1:3422500-3430000 GCA_024803745.1 Megascapheus bottae
CATTACCATTACCCTAACACTAACCCTAAACCTAACCCTAACCCTAATTCTAACCACTAAACCTAACCTAAACCCTAACCCTAACCCTCACCGTTACCCTAACCCTAAACCTAACCTTAATGCTAACCCTAACCCTAACCCTAACCCTTATCCTAACCCTAACCCTAAACCTTACCCTAACCCTCACCCTAACCCAAACACTTACCCTTTCCCCAAAACCTTGCCCTAACCCTAACTCTTACCCTAATGCTAATCCTAAGACTTACCCTAACACTAACCCTAACTCTAAACTTAACCCTAACCCTAACCCTAACACTTACCCTTACACTAACCCTAACCCTAACCCTAACCCTAACCCTTACCCTTACACTAACCCTAACCCTAACCCTAACCCTAACCCTTACCCTAACCATAAACCTAACCCTTACTCTTACACTAACACGAACCCTAACTTTAACCCTAACCCTAAACCTAACACTAACCCTAACTCTATCCCTAACCCTAACCCTACCCCTACCCCTTACCCTTACCCCAACCCTAACCCTAACCTTAATGCTAACCCTAACCCTAACCCTTACGCTAACCCTAAACCTAACCCGAACCCGAACCTTACCCTAACCCTAACCCTAACCCTAAATCTTACCCTAACCCGAACCTTACCCTAACCCTAACCCTAATCCTAGCCCTAACCCTAACCCTAAACCTTACCCTTACCCTAACCATAACCTTAACCTAATGCTAACCCTAACCCTTACCCTTACCCTTACCCTAACCCCAAACACAAACCTAAACCTAACCCTAAACCTAACCCTAACCCTTACCCTTTCAATAACTCTAAACCTAACCTTAAACCTTACCCTAACCCTAACCCTAACCCTAACCTTAACACTATCCCTAATCCTAACTCTAACCCTAACCCTTACCCCTACCCTAAACCTAACCCTAAACCTAATCCTAACCCTAACCCTAACTCTAACAATTACCCTTACCCTAACCGTAACCCTATACCTAACCCTAACACTAACCCTAACCCTAACCCTAACAATAACACAACCAATAACCCAAACCCTAACTCTAACCCTAACCCTTACCCTTAGCCTAACCCTAAACCTAACCTTAATGCTAACCCTAAACCTAACCCTAACCCTTACCCTAACCCTATCACTAACCCTAATCCTAACCCTAACCCTAACCCTAAACCTAACCCTTAACCTTTCCCTTACCCTAACCCTAACCTTAACCCTAATCCTTACCCTAACCCTAAACCTAACCCTTACCCTTTAGCTAACACTAACCCAACCCTAACGCTTACCCTTACCCTAACCCTAAACATAAACCTAACACTAACCCTAACCCTAAACCTAACCCTAACACTTACCCTAACCCTAACCCTTACACAAACCCAAACCCTAACCCTAACCATAATAATAACCCTTACCCTTACCCTACCCGAACCCTAACCCTAACCCTAACCCTAAAACTAAGCCTAACCCTAACCCTCACCCTTACCCATATCCTAACCCTAACCCCAAACCTCCCCCTAACCCTAACCCTAACCCTAATCCTTACCCTAACGCTAACCCTAACCCTAACCATAACCTTTACCCTAACCCTAAACCTAAACCTAACCCCTAACCCTAACCCTAACTCTAACCCTAACCCTTACCCTTACCCTAAACCTAAATATAACCCTAACACTTATCCTTACACTAACCCTAACCCTAACCCTATCCTAAACCTAACACTAACCCTAACCCTAACCCTAACCCTAACACTTGCTCTTACCCTAACCCTAACCCTAACCCTTACCCTAACCCTAACCCTAACCCTTACCCTTACCCTACCCCTAAGCCTAACCCTAACCCTAACACTTCGCCTTACCCTAACCCTAACCCTGACCCTAACCCTAACCTTACCCTAACCCTAACGTTAACCCTAACACCTAAATCTAACCCTAACCCAAACCATAACCCTTGCTGTTACCCTAACCCTAACCCTAACTCTAAACCTAACCCTAACCCTAACCCTAATCCTATACCTTACCCGAAACCTAACCCTAAACCTAACACTAACCCTAACTCTAACCCTTACCCTTATCCTAACCCTAACCCTCACCCTAACCCTATCACTTACCCTTATCCTAAACCCAACCCTAACCCTAACCTTAACGCTAACCACTAACCCTAACCCTAACCCTTACCCTTACCCTATCCCTAACCCTAAATTAATGCTAGACCCTAACCTTAACCCTAAACCTAACCCTAACACTAACCCTAACTCCTAACCCTAACACTTACCCTTACCCTAACTCTAACACCTAAACTTAACCCTAACGCTAACCCTTACCCTCATCCAAACCCTAACCCTAACCCTAACCCTAACACTTACCCTTACCCTAACGCTAAACCTAGCCCTAACACTAACCCATAACCCTAACCCTAACCCTAAACCTTACCCTTACCCTAACCCTAAACATAACCCTAACCCTTACCCCTAACCCTAACCCTAACCCTAACCCTTATCCTAAACCTATCCCTAAACCTAAACCTAACCCTAACCCTGACCCTTACCCTAACCCTAACGCTAACCCTAACACTTACCCTACCCCTAACGGTAACCCTTAACCTAACCCTAAACCTAACCCCTAACCCTAACACTAACTCTAATCCTAACCATTGCCCTTACCCTAACCCTAACACTAACCCTAACACTTAACCTTACCCTAACCCTAATCCTAACCCTAACCCTAAACCTAACCCAAACCCTAACACTAACCCTACTCCTAACCCTAACCCTAACCCTTAACCTAACCCCAAAACTAACCCTAACACTTTCCCTAAACCTAACCCTAACACTTACCCCTACCCTAAACCTAACCCTAACCCTAACCGTGACCCTAACCCTTACCCTAACCCTAACCCGAACCCTAAACCCTAACCGTAACCCAACCCTCACCCTATCCCTAACCCTTCCACTAACCCTAACCCTAAACCTAAACCTTACCCTTACCCTAACCCTAACCCTAACCTTACCCTTACCCTAACCCTAACCCTAACCTTAACCCGAACCCTAAACCTAACCCTAACCTTTACCCTTACCCTAAAACTTACACTTACCCTGTCCCTAACCCTAACCCAAACCTAAACCTAAAACTAAACCTAACCATTACCCTTTCCCTAACCGTTACCCTAAACTTAAACCTAACCCTAACACTAACACTAACCCTTACCGTAACCCTAACCCTAACCCTAAATCTTACCCTTACCCTACCTAACCCTAACCCTTACCCTAAACCTAACCCTAACCCTAACCCTTACCGTTAACTTAACCCTAAACCTAACCCTAACTCTAACCATAAACCTTACCCTTACCCTAACCATAACTCTAACCCTAACCCTAACCCTAACCCTACCCTAACCATAACCCTAACCCTAACCCTTACCCTAACCCTAAACCTAACACTGATCCTAACCCTAACCCTTACCCTTACCCTAACCCTAAACCTAACCTAACCCTAACCCTAACCCTTACCCTTACCCTAAACCTAACCCTAACCCCAAAACTTACCCTTACCCTAACCCTAACCCTAACCTTAGTGCTAACCCTAACCCTAACCCTAACACTTACCCTAATCCTAGGACTAACCCTAATCCTTACCCTAAACCTAACCCTAACCCTAACCCTTTCCCTTTCCCTAAACGTAACCCTAACCCTAACCCTAACACTTTCCCTTACCCTAACCCTAACCCTAATCCTAAACCTTACCCTTACCCTAAACCTAACCCTAACCCTAACCGTAACGCTAAACCTAACCATAATCCTAACCCTAACCTTAACCCTAACCCTTACACTTACCTTAAACCTAACACTAAACCTCGCCCTAACACTACCCCTAACCCTAACCCTAAACCTAAACCTCACCGTTACCCTAACCCTAAACCTAACTCTAACCCTTACCCCTAACCCTAACCCTAACCCTAACCCTTACCCTAAACCTAGCCCTAAACCTAATCCTAACCCTAACCCTAACCCTTACTCTAACCCTAACCCTAAGTCTAGCCTTACCCTAACCCTAACCCTAAACCTAACACTAACCCTAAACCCTAACCCTAACCCTAACCCTAACCCTTACCCTTAACCTAACCTTAACCCTAACACTTACCCTAACCCTAAAACTAACCCTAAACCTAACCCTAACCCTTACCCTAACCCTAACCCTAACCGAAACGCTAAACCTAACACTAATCCTAACCCTAACCATAACCCTTACCCTAACCCTAACCCTAAACCTAACCTCAGCCTTAACCCTAACCCTAACCCTAACAGTAACCCTAACCATAACCCTAACCCTAACCCTAACATTTCCCTTTTCCTAACCCTAAACTAAACCCCCACCGTAAACCTAACCCTAAACCTAAACATAACCCTTACCCTAACCCTAACCCTAACCCTAACCCTAACACTTACCCTTATCCTAACCCTAACCCTTATCCTAAACCTAACCCTAACTCTAACCCTAACGCTTAACCTAACCCTAACATTAACCCTAACCCCTAACCCTAAACCTTACCCTAACCCTAACCCTAACCCTAACCCTAACACTTTCCATTTTCCTAACCCTAATCTTAACCTGAAACCTAAACCTAACCCTAACCCTAATCATAACCCTTACCCAAACTCTAACCCTCACCCTAACCCTAACACTTACACTTACCCTAACCCTAACCCTTATCCTAACCCTAACCCTAACTCTAATCCTAACCCTTAACCTAACCCTAACATTAACCCTAACCCCTAACTCTAATCCTTACACTTACCCTTACCCTAACCATAACCCTAACCCTTACCCTAACCCTAACCCTAATCCTAACCCTAAACCTAACCCTAACCCTAACCTTTACCCTAACCCTAACCCTAACCTAACCCTTACCCTTACCCTAACCCTAACCCTAACCTTAACCCCAACCCTTAACCTAACCCTAACCCTAACCCTTACCCTTACCCAAACCCTAACCCTAACCCTGACACTAATTTTAACCCTAACCCTTACCCTTACCCTAACCCTAACCATAACACTAAACCTAAGCCTAACACGTACCCTAACCCTAACCCTAACCCTAACGCTAACCATAACACAAAACCTTACCCTAACGCTAACCCAAACCCTAACCCTAACCCTAAACCTAACCCTAATCCTAACCCTAACAATAACCCTAAGCATAACCCTAACCCTAACCCTTACCCTAATCCTTAAATGTACCCTAACCCTAAACCTAAGGTTAACCCAAAGCCTAAACCTAACCCTAACACTAACCTTACTCTTACCCTATCCATAACCCTAAACCTAACCCTAACCCTTACTCTTACCCTATCACTAACCCCAAAACTAACCCTAACGCTAACCCTAACCATTACCCTAACCCTAACCCTAATCCTAACCCTAACCCTTACCCTAACTCTTACCCTAACCCTAACACCTACCCTTACACTAACCCTAACCCTAACCCTTAAACTAAACCTAACCCTAACCCTTACCCTAACCCAAACCCTAGGCGTAACCCGAACCCTAACCCTAAACCTAACTCTAACCCTAACCCTAACCCTAACCCTAACCCTTACCCTAACTCTAACCCTAACCCTTACCCTAACCCTAATTCTAACTCTAACCTTAACCCTAGTCCTAACACTAATCCTAACCCTAAACTTAACCGTAACCCTATCCTTAACCCTTGCCCTTACCCTAAGCCTTACACTAATCCTAACACTAACCCTAACCCTAACCCTAACCATAACACTTACCCTAAACATAACCCTATTCCTAATCCTTACCCTAACCCTAAACCTTACCCTAAATCTTACCCTTTCCCTAACCCTAACCGTAACCCTAACCCTAACCCTTACCCTTACCCTTACCCTAACCCTAACGCTAACCCTAACACTTTCCATTTTCCTAACCCTAACCTTAACCCCAACCCTAAACTTAACCATAACCATAATCATAACCCTAACCCTTATCCTAACCCTAACCCTAACTCTAACCCTAACCCTTAACCTAACCCTAACATTAACCCTAACCCCTAACCCTAACCCTTACACTTTCCCTTACCCTAACCCTAACCCTAACCAGTACCCTTACCCTAACCCTAACCCTAACCCTTACCCTAACCCTAACCCTAACCCTAACCCTAACCCTAACCTCAAACTTAAACCTAACCCTAAACCTAACCATAACCCTAACCCTTACCCTTACTCTAACACTAAGCCTAACCCTAACCCTAACGCTAACCCTTACCCTAACCCTAACCATCACCCTAAACTTAACTCTAACATTTATCCTTACCCTAACCCTAACCTCAACCTTAACCCTAACCCTAAACCTAACCCTTACCCTTACCCTAACACTAAGTCTAACCCTAACCCTAAATCTAACCCTAACCCTTACCCTAACCATAACCCTAATCCTACCCCTAACCCTAACCCTCACCCTAACCTTAACTCTAACATTTATCCTTACCCTAACCCAAAGCTTAACCCTTACCCTAACCCTAACCCTAGCCCTAACCTCAAACTTAACCCTAACCCTAACCCTAACCCTTACCCTTACTCTAAGCCTAAACCTAACCCCTAACCCTAACCCTAACCCAAAACCTAACCCTAATCCTTACCCTTATCCTAAACCTAACCCTAACAATAACACTTACCCTTACCCTAAACCTACCCTAACCCTAACCCTAACTGTAAACCTTACCCTTAACCTAACCCTAACCCTAACCCTAAACTAAACCTAACCCTAACCCTAACTCTAACCCTTACCCTAACATAACCCTAACCCTTTCTCTAACCCTAACCCTAAATCTAACCCTAACCCTAACACTAACCCTAACACTTACCCTAACCCTAACCCTAACCCTAACCTTAACCCTAACCCTAACCCTTGCCTTTACCCTAACCCTAACCCTAACTCTAACCCTAACCCTAACCCTTACCCTAACCCTAAACCTAACACTTACCCTAACCCTAACCCTAACCTCTAACTTAACCCTAAACCTAACCGTAACCCTAACCCTTAACCTTACTCTAACACTAAGCCTAACCCTAACCCTAACCCAAATCCTAACCTTAAACCTAACCCTAACCCTGACCTTAACCCTAACCCTAACCCTAACGTAACCCTTACACTTACCCTAACCCTAACCCTAACCTTAACACCAAACATAACCCTAACCCTAACCCTAACACTAACCCTAACCCTTACCCTATCCCTAACCCTAACCCTAATCTTAACCCTTACCCTTACCCTCACCCTAACCGTAACCCTAACTCTAACCATAACCATAACCTTAATTGTAACATTTTTCCTTACCCTAATCCTAACCCTAAACCTAACCCTAACCCTAAACCTAACCCTTACCCTTACCCTAACCCTAAACCTAACCCTAACCCTTACCCATACCCTAACCCTATCAATAACACTAACACTTATCCTTACCTAACCCTAAC
>JANJXV010000048.1:3435000-3440000 GCA_024803745.1 Megascapheus bottae
TAACCCTAACCCTAACCTTAACCCTAAGCCTAAACCTTGCCCTTACCCTAACCCTAACCCTAAACCTAACCCTAACCTTAACCCTAACGCAAACCCTTACCCTAACCCTAACCCTAACCCAAACGCTAACACTTACCCTAACCCTAACCCTAACCCTTACCACAACCCTAACCCTAACCATAACCCTTTCCCTAACCTAACCCTAACACCTAAACCTAAAGCTTAACCTAACCCTAACCCTAAACTTACTCCTAAACCTTGCCGTTACCCTAAACCTAACCCTAACCCTAACACTCACCCTTACCCTTACCCTAACCATAACCCTAACCCTTACCCTTACCCTAACCCTAACTCTAACCATTACCCTAACCCTAACCCTAACACTTACCCTTACCCTTACCCTTACCCTAACCCTAAACCTAACCCTAACCCTAACCCTAACCCTAACCCTTACCCTTACCTTAACCCTAAGCCTAAACCTTGCCCTTACCCTAACCCTAACCCTAAACCTAACCCTTACCCTTACCCTAACCCTAAACTTACCCTAACACTTACCCTAACCCTAACACTAACCCTAACCCTAACCTTAACCCTAACCATAACCCTAACCCTAAACCTTACCATTACCCTAACCCTAACCCTAAACCTAACGCTTATCCTAACCCTAACCCTAACCCTAACCCTTAACCTAACCCTAACACTAACCCTAACCCTAAACCTAATCCTTACCCTAACCCTAACCCTAGGCCTAACCCCTAACCCTAAACCTATACCTAACTCTAAACCTAACCCTAACCCTAACCCTAACCCTAACCCTTACCCTAACTCTAACCCTAACCCTTACCCTAACCTTATCCCTAGCCCTAACCCTAACCTTAACCCTAACCCTAATCCTAATCCTAACCCTAACCTTAACCCTAACCCTAATCCTAACCCTTGCCCTTACCCTAACCCTAACCCTAAACCTAACACTAAACCTAACCCTAACCTTAACCCTAACCCTTACCCTTATCCTAACCCTAACCCAAAACCTAACCCTCACCTTAACCCTAACCCTAACCCTATCCCTAACCTCTAACCCTAACCCTAAACCTCACCCTAATCCTTACCCTTATCCTAAACCTAACCCTAACACTAACACTTACCCTTACCCTAAACCCTACCCTAACCCTAACCCTAACCCTAACCCTAATCCTTAACCTAACCCTAACCCTAACCCTTACCCTTACCCTAACCCTAACTCTAACCCTAAACCTAAGCCTAATCCTAACCCTAAACCTTACCCTTACCTTAACCCTAACCCTAACACTAACCCTTATGCTTACCCTAACGCTAACCCTAACCCTAACCCTAACCCTAACCCGAACACATACCATTACCCTAACTCTAACCTTAACCGTAACCCTAAACCTAACCTTAACCCCAACCCTAAACCTAATCCTAACCCTAACACGTACCCTTACCCTAACCCTAACCCTAACTCTAACCCTAACTCTAACCCTTAACCTAACCCTAAACCTAACCCTAACCCTAACACTTATCCTTACCCAAACCCTAACCCTAACCCTAACCCTTACCCTAACCCTAACCCTAAACCTAACCCTAACCATTACCCTTACCCTAACCCTAACCCTAACCCTAACCTTAACCTTAAACCTAACCCTAACCCTAACCCTAACCCTTATCATTACCCTAACCCTAACGCTAACTCTAACCCTAAACCTAACCCTAACCCTAACCTAACCCTTACACTTAACCTAACGCTAAACCTAACATTAACCCTAACTCTAACCCTAAACCTAACCCTAACCCTAACCTTAACCCTAAACTTACCCTTACCCTAAACCTAACCTTAACCCTAACACTTACCCTTACCCTACCACTAACCCTAACTCTAACCCTTACAATTACCCTTACCCTTACCCTTACCCTTACCTTAAACCTAACCCTAACCCAAACCCTAACCCTGACCTTAACCCTAAGCCTAACCCTAACCTAACCCTTACCCTTACCCTAAACCTAACCCTAAACCTAACCCTAACCCTAACCTAGCACTCACCCTTACCCTAACCCGAACCCTAACCTTAACCCCAAACCTAAACCTAACCGTAACCCTAACCCTAACCCTAAACCTTCCCCTAACACTAACCCTAAACCTAACCCTAACCCTAAGCCTAACCCTTCCCCTAACCCTAACCCTAACCCTAACCCTAACCCTAACCTTAATTGTAACATTTTTCCTTACCCTAACCCTAACCCTAAACCTAACCCTAATCCTAACCCTAAACTTAACCCTAAGCATAACCCTAACCCTAAACCTAACCCTAATCCTTAAATGTACCCTAACCCTAAACCTAACTTTAACCCCAACTCTCAACCTAACCGTAACCCTTACCCTTACCCTTACCCTATCCCTAACCCTAAACCTAATCCTAACCCTAACCCTTACCCTTACCCTAACCCTAACCCTAAACCTAACCCCAACCCTAACCCTAACCCTACAATAACCCTAACCCTAACCCTTACCCTAACCTAACCCTAACCCTTACCCTAACCCTAACCCTAACCCTAACCCTAACCCTAACCTTAACCCTAACCCTAACACTAACCCTAACAATTACCCTTACCCTAACCCTAACACTAACCCTAACCCTAACCCTAAACTTAACCCTAACCCTAATCCTTGCCCTTCCCCTAACCCTAACTCTAACTCTAACCCTAACCCTAACACTTACCCTAACCCTAACCCTAACCCTTACCCTAACCCTAATCCTAACCCTAACCTCACACTTAACCCTAACCCTAACCCTTAGCCTTACTCTAACACTAAGCCTAACCCTAACCTTAACCCTAACCCTAACCCTTACCTTAACCCAAACCCTAATCCTAACCCTAAATGTAACCCTAACCCTAACCCTAACCTCAACCTTAACCCTAACAGTAACCCTAACCCTAAACCTTACCCTTACCCTAAGACTAAGCCTAACCCTAACCCTAACCCTAATCCTTACCATAACCATAACCCTAATCATAACCCTAAAACTAACCCTAATCCTAACCTTAACCCTAATCCTGACCTTAACTCTAACATTTATCCTTACCCTACCCTAACCCTAAACCTAACCCTAACCCCAAACCTAACCCTTACCCTTACCCTAACCCTAACCCTAACTCTGACCCTAACTTTAAACCTAAACCTTACCCTTACCCTAACCATAACCGTAACCCTAACCCTAACCCTAACACTTACCCTAACCCTAACCCTAAGCCTAACCCTAACCCTAACCCTAACACATACCCTTACCCTAAACCTAACCCTAACCAGAACCCTAACCATAAACATAACCCTAATCCTACCCCTGACCCTAACTCTAAGCATAACCGTAACCCTAACCCTAACCCTAATCCATAAACGTTCCCTAACCCTAAACCTAACCCTAACCCCAACCCTAAACCTAACCCTAACCATAACCCTAACCCTTACCCTTACCCTATCCCTAACCCTAACCCTAACCCTTAAACTAAACCTAACCCTAACCCTAACCCTTACACTAACTCTAAACCTAGTCCTATCTCCTAACCCTAACTGTAAACCTAAATCTAACCCTAACCCTAACCCTAACCCTTACCCTAACTCTAACCTTAAAACTTACCCTAACCCTAACCCTAACCCTAACCTTAAACCTAACCCTAACCCTAATCCTAACACTAACCTTAACCCTAAACCTAACCCTAACCCTAACCCTTGCCCTTGCCCTAACCCTAACCCTAAACCTAACACTAACCCTAAACCTAACCATAACCCTAATCCTTACCCTTATCCTAAACCTAACCCTAACACTAACAATTACCCTTATTCTAAACCCTACCATAACCCTTACCCTAACCCTAAGCCTAACCCTTACCCTAACCCTAATCCTAACCCTAACCCTTATTCTTACCCTAACCCTAACCCTAACCCTAACCCTAACCTTTACCCTAACACTAACCCTACACCTTACCCTTACCTTAACCCTAACCCTAATCCTAACTTTACGCTTATCCTAACGCTAAACCTAACCCTAACCCTAAGCCTAAACCTAACCCTTACCCTTACCCTAATCCTAAACCTAACCGTAACCCTAACCCTAACCCTAACCCAAACCCTAACCCTTACCCTAACCCTAACCCTAACCCTTACCCTTACTCTAACCCTAACCCTAACCTTAACCCCAACCCTAAACCTAATCCTAACCCTAACCCTCACCCTAACCCTAACCCTAACCCTAACCCTTACCCTAACTCTAACCTTAAAACTTACCCTAACCCTAACCCTAACCCTAACCTTAAACCTAACCCTAACCCTAATCCTAACACTAACCTTAACCCTAACCCTAACCCTAACCCTAACCCTAACCCTAAACCTAAACCTAACCCTAACCCTTACCCTAACACTAAACCTAAATCTAACCCTAAACCTTACCCTTACCCGCACCCTGACCATAACCTTAACCCTAATCCTAAACCTAACCCTAACCCTAAACCTTATCCTTACCCAAACCCTAACCCTAACCCAATCCCTAACCCTAACTATAACCCTAAACCGAACCCTTACACTTACCCTAACCCCAACCCTAAACCTAACCCTAACCCTTACCCTTACCCTAACCCTAACCCTAACCCTAACCTTAACCCTAACCCTTACTCTAAACCTAACCCTAACCCTAACCCTTATCCTTACCCTAACCCTAACCCTAACTCTAACCCTAAACCTAACCCTAACCGTAACCCTAACCCTTATCCTAACCCTAATCCTAACCCTAACCCTAACCCTAACCATAACCCTAAACCGAAGCCTTACACTTACTCTAACCCTAACCCTAAACCTAAAACTAACCCTTACCCTTACCCTAAACCTAACCCTAACCCTAACCCTAACCTTAACCCTAACCCTTACCCTAAACCTAACCCTAACCCTAACCCTAACCCTTATCCTTACCCTTACCCTCACCCTATCCCTA
>JANJXV010000048.1:3445000-3450000 GCA_024803745.1 Megascapheus bottae
AACGCTAACTCTAACCCTAAACCTAACCCTAACCGTAACCTAACCCTTACGCTTACCCTAACGCTAAACCTAACATTAACCCTAACCCTAACCCTAAACATAACCCTAACCCTAACCTTAACCCTAACCCTTACCCTTACCCTAAACCTAACCTTAACCCTAACACTTACCCTTACCCTTACCCTAACCTTAACCCTAACCCTAAACCTTATCCTTACCCTAACTCTAAATATAACCCTTACCCTACCCCTAACCCTACCTCTAACCCTTACAATTACCCTTACCCTTACCCTTACCCTAACCCTAAACCTAACCCTAAACCTAACCCTAACACTGACCTTAACCCTAAGCCTAACCCTAACCTAAACCTTACCCTTACCATAAACCTAACCCTAAACCTAACCCTAACCCTAACCTAACCCTTACCCTTACCCTAACCCTAACCCTACCTTAACCCCAAACCTAAACCTAACCATAACCCTAACCCTAACCCTAACCCTTCCCCTAACCCTAACCCTAACCTTAACCCTTACCCTTACCCTCACCCTAAACTTAACCCTAACCCTAACCCTAACCCTAACCTTAATTGTAACATTTTCCTTACCCTAACCCTAACCCTAAACCTAACCCTAATCCTAACCCTAACCTTAACCCTAAGCATAACCCTAACCCTAACCCTAACCTTAATTGTAACATTTTTTCTTACCCTAACCCTAACCCTAAACCTAACCCTAATCCTAACCCTAATCCTAACCCTAAACCTAACGCCAACCCTAAACCTAACTGTAACCCTAACCCTTACCCTTACCCTATCCCTAACCCTAAACCTAATCCTAACCATAACCCTTACTCCTACCCTAACCCTAACCCTAACCCTAAACCTAACCCTAACCATAACCCTAACCCTACCCTAACCCTAACCCTAACCCTTACCCTAACCTAACCTAACCCTAACCCTTACCCTAACCCTAACCCTAACCCTAATCCTAACATTAACCCTAACCCTAAAACTAACCCTAACAATTACCCTTACCGTAACCCTAACACTAACCCTAACCCAAACCCTAACCTTAACAATAACCCTAATCCTTGCCCTTACCATAACCCTAACTCTAACTCTAACCCTAACCCTAACACTTACCCTAACCCTAACCCTAACCCTTACCCTAATCCTAATCCTAACCCTAACCTCAAACTTAACCCTAATCCTAACCCTTACCCTTACTCTAACACTAAGCCTAACCCTAACCTTAACCCTAACCCTAAACCTTACCCTAACCCAAACCCTAATCCTAACCCTAAATCTAACCCTAACCCTAACCGTAACCTCAACCTTAATCCTAACCATAACCCTAACCCTAAACCTTACCCTTACCCTAAGACTAAGCCTAACCCTAACCCTAACCCTAACCCTTACCATAACCATAACCCTAATCATAACCCTAAAACTAACCCTAATCCTAACCTTAACCCTAACCCTGACCTTAACTCTAACATTTATCCTTACCCTATCCTAACCCTAAACCTAACCCTAAACCCAAACCTAACCCTTACCCTTACCCTAACCCTAACCCTAACCCTGACCCTAACTTTAACCCTTACCCTTACCCTTACCCTAACCCTAACCCTAACACTTACCCTAATCCTAACCCTAAGCCTAAGCCTAACCCTAACCCTAACACATAACCTTACCCTAAACCTAACCGTAACCCGAACCCTAACCCTAAACATAACCCTAATCCTACCCCGACCCTAACTCTAAGCATAACCCTAACCCTAACCCTAACCCTAATCCTTAAACGTACCCTAACCCTAAACCTAACCTTAACCCCAACCCTAAACCTAACCCTAACCCTAACCCTAACCCTTACCCTTACCCTATCCCCAAACCTAAACCTAACCCTAACCCTAACCATAACCATTACCCTAACCCTAACCCTAACCTAACCCTAACCCTTACCCTTACCCGAACCCTAACCCTAACCCTAAACCTAACCCTAACTCTTACCCTAACCCTAACACTTACCCATACCCTAAACCTAACCCTAACCCTTAAACTAAACCTAACCCTAACCCTAACCCTTACACTAACCCTAACCCTAGTCCTATCTCCTAACCCTAACTGTAAACCTAACTCTAACCCTAACCCTAACCCTAACCCTAAACCTTACCCTAACTATAACCCTAACCCTTACCCTAACCCTAACCCTAACCCTAACCTTAAACCTACCCTAACCCTAATCCTTACCCTAACCTTAAACCTAAACCTAACCCTAACCCTAACTCTTGCCCTTACCCTAACCCTAACCCTAAACCTAACACTAACCCTATACCTAACCCTAACCCTAATCCTTACCCTTATGCTAAACCTAACCCTAACACTAACAATTACCCTTATCCTAAACCCTACCATAACCCTTACCCTTACCCTAACCCTAACCCTAACCCTAACCCTAACCCTTACCCTAACACTAACCCTACACCTTACCCTTACCTTAACCCTAACCCTAATACTAACCGTTACGCTTATCCTAACGCTAAACCTAACCCTAACCCTAACCCTAACCCTAACCCTAACCCTTAACCTAATCCTAAACCTAACCGTAACCCTAAACCAAACCCTAACCCTAACCCTAACCCTAACCCTACTCCTTAAACGTACCCTAACCCTAAACCTAACCTTAACCCCAACCCTAAACCAAACCCTAACCCTAACCCAACCCTTACCCTTACGCTAACCCTAACCCTAACGTTAACCCCAACCCTATACCTAAACCAAACCCTAAGACTTAAACTTACCCTAACCCTAACCCTAACCCTAAACCTAACCCTGACCCTTTCCCTAACCCTAAACCTAAACCTAACCCTAAACCTTACCCTTACCCGCACCCTAACCATAACCTTAACCCTAATCCTAAACCTAACCCTAATCCTAACCCTTATCCTTACCCAAACCCTAACCCTAACCCAATCCCTAACCCTAACCATAACCCTAAACCGAACCCTTACACTTACCCTAACCCTAACCCTAAACCTAACCCTAAAACTCACCCTTACCCTAACCCTAACCCTAATCCTAACCCTAACCTTAACTCTAAACCTTACCCTAAACCTAACACTAACCTTAACCCTTATCCTTACCCTAACCCTAACCCTAACTCTAACCCTAAACCTAACCCTAACCCTAACCCTAACCCCAACCCTTACACATACCGTAACGCTAAACTTAAACCTAACCCTAACCCAAACCCTAAACCTAACCCTAACACTAACCTTAATCCTAAACCTTACCCTTACCCTAAACCTAACACTAACCCTAACACTCACCCTTACCCTTACCCTAACCATAACCCTAACCATAACCCTAAACCTTACCCTTACCCTAACCCTAACTCTAACCATTACCCTAACCCTAACCGTAACACCTACCATTACCCTTACCCTTACCCTTACCCTAACCCTAAACCTAACCCTAACCATAACCCTAACCCTTACCCTTACCCTATCCCTAACCCTAACCCTAACCCTTAAACTAAACCTAACCCTAACCCTAACCCTTACACTAACTCTAAACCTAGTCCTATCTCCTAACCCTAACTGTAAACCTAAATCTAACCCTAACCCTAACCCTAACCCTTACCCTAACTCTAACCTTAAAACTTACCCTAACCCTAACCCTAACCCTAACCTTAAACCTAACCCTAACCCTAATCCTAACACTAACCTTAACCCTAAACCTAACCCTAACCCTAACCCTTGCCCTTGCCCTAACCCTAACCCTAAACCTAACACTAACCCTAAACCTAACCATAACCCTAATCCTTACCCTTATCCTAAACCTAACCCTAACACTAACAATTACCCTTATTCTAAACCCTACCATAACCCTTACCCTAACCCTAAGCCTAACCCTTACCCTAACCCTAATCCTAACCCTAACCCTTACTCTTACCCTAACCCTAACCCTAACCCTAACCCTAACCTTTACCCTAACACTAACCCTACACCTTACCCTTACCTTAACCCTAACCCTAATCCTAACTTTACGCTTATCCTAACGCTAAACCTAACCCTAACCCTAAGCCTAAACCTAACCCTTACCCTTACCCTAATCCTAAACCTAACCGTAACCCTAACCCTAACCCTAACCCAAACCCTAACCCTTACCCTAACCCTAACCCTAACCCTTACCCTTACTCTAACCCTAACCCTAACCTTAACCCCAACCCTAAACCTAATCCTAACCCTAACCCTCACCCTAACCCTAACCCTAACCCTAACCCTTACCCTAACTCTAACCTTAAAACTTACCCTAACCCTAACCCTAACCCTAACCTTAAACCTAACCCTAACCCTAATCCTAACACTAACCTTAACCCTAACCCTAACCCTAACCCTAACCCTAACCCTAAACCTAAACCTAACCCTAACCCTTACCCTAACACTAAACCTAAATCTAACCCTAAACCTTACCCTTACCCGCACCCTGACCATAACCTTAACCCTAATCCTAAACCTAACCCTAACCCTAAACCTTATCCTTACCCAAACCCTAACCCTAACCCAATCCCTAACCCTAACTATAACCCTAAACCGAACCCTTACACTTACCCTAACCCCAACCCTAAACCTAACCCTAACCCTTACCCTTACCCTAACCCTAACCCTAACCCTAACCTTAACCCTAACCCTTACTCTAAACCTAACCCTAACCCTAACCCTTATCCTTACCCTAACCCTAACCCTAACTCTAACCCTAAACCTAACCCTAACCGTAACCCTAACCCTTATCCTAACCCTAATCCTAACCCTAACCCTAACCCTAACCATAACCCTAAACCGAAGCCTTACACTTACTCTAACCCTAACCCTAAACCTAAAACTAACGCTTACCCTTACCCTAAACCTAACCCTAACCCTAACCCTAACCTTAACCCTAACCCTTACCCTAAACCTAACCCTAACCCTAACCCTAACCCTTATCCTTACCCTTACCCTAA
>JANJXV010000048.1:3455000-3457500 GCA_024803745.1 Megascapheus bottae
CCTTAACCCTAACCCTTACCCTTACCCTAAACCTAACCTTAACCCTAACACTTACCCTTACCCTTACCCTAACCTTAACCCTAACCCTAAACCTTATCCTTACCCTAACTCTAAATATAACCCTTACCCTACCCCTAACCCTACCTCTAACCCTTACAATTACCCTTACCCTTACCCTTACCCTAACCCTAATCCTAACCCTAATCCTAACCCTAAACCTAACGCCAACCCTAAACCTAACTGTAACCCTAACCCTTACCCTTTCCCTATCCCTAACCCTAAACCTAATCCTAACCATAACCCTTACTCCTACCCTAACCCTAACCCTAACCCTAAACCTAACCCTAACCATAACCCTAACCCTACCCTAACCCTAACCCTAACCCTTACCCTAACCTAACCTAACCCTAACCCTTACCCTAACCCTAACCCTAACCCTAATCCTAACATTAACCCTAACCCTAAAACTAACCCTAACAATTACCCTTACCGTAACCCTAACACTAACCCTAACCCAAACCCTAACCTTAACAATAACCCTAATCCTTGCCCTTACCATAACCCTAACTCTAACTCTAACCCTAACCCTAACACTTACCCTAACCCTAACCCTAACCCTTACCCTAATCCTAATCCTAACCCTAACCTCAAACTTAACCCTAATCCTAACCCTTACCCTTACTCTAACACTAAGCCTAACCCTAACCTTAACCCTAACCCTAAACCTTACCCTAACCCAAACCCTAATCCTAACCCTAAATCTAACCCTAACCCTAACCGTAACCTCAACCTTAATCCTAACCATAACCCTAACCCTAAACCTTACCCTTACCCTAAGACTAAGCCTAACCCTAACCCTAACCCTAACCCTTACCATAACCATAACCCTAATCATAACCCTAAAACTAACCCTAATCCTAACCTTAACCCTAACCCTGACCTTAACTCTAACATTTATCCTTACCCTACCCTAACCCTAAACCTAACCCTAAACCCAAACCTAACCCTTACCCTTACCCTAACCCTAACCCTAACCCTGACCCTAACTTTAACCCTTACCCTTACCCTTACCCTAACCCTAACCCTAACACTTACCCTAATCCTAACCCTAAGCCTAAGCCTAACCCTAACCCTAACACATAACCTTACCCTAAACCTAACCGTAACCCGAACCCTAACCCTAAACATAACCCTAATCCTACCCCGACCCTAACTCTAAGCATAACCCTAACCCTAACCCTAACCCTAATCCTTAAACGTACCCTAACCCTAAACCTAACCTTAACCCCAACCCTAAACCTAACCCTAACCCTAACCCTAACCCTTACCCTTACCCTATCCCCAAACCTAAACCTAACCCTAACCCTAACCATAACCATTACCCTAACCCTAACCCTAACCTAACCCTAACCCTTACCCTTACCCGAACCCTAACCCTAACCCTAAACCTAACCCTAACTCTTACCCTAACCCTAACACTTACCCATACCCTAAACCTAACCCTAACCCTTAAACTAAACCTAACCCTAACCCTAACCCTTACACTAACCCTAACCCTAGTCCTATCTCCTAACCCTAACTGTAAACCTAACTCTAACCCTAACCCTAACCCTAACCCTAAACCTTACCCTAACTATAACCCTAACCCTTACCCTAACCCTAACCCTAACCCTAACCTTAAACCTACCCTAACCCTAATCCTTACCCTAACCTTAAACCTAAACCTAACCCTAACCCTAACTCTTGCCCTTACCCTAACCCTAACCCTAAACCTAACACTAACCCTATACCTAACCCTAACCCTAATCCTTACCCTTATGCTAAACCTAACCCTAACACTAACAATTACCCTTATCCTAAACCCTACCATAACCCTTACCCTTACCCTAACCCTAACCCTAACCCTAACCCTAACCCTTACCCTAACACTAACCCTACACCTTACCCTTACCTTAACCCTAACCCTAATACTAACCGTTACGCTTATCCTAACGCTAAACCTAACCCTAACCCTAACCCTAACCCTAACCCTAACCCTTAACCTAATCCTAAACCTAACCGTAACCCTAAACCAAACCCTAACCCTAACCCTAACCCTAACCCTACTCCTTAAACGTACCCTAACCCTAAACCTAACCTTAACCCCAACCCTAAACCAAACCCTAACCCTAACCCAACCCTTACCCTTACGCTAACCCTAACCCTAACGTTAACCCCAACCCTATACCTAAACCAAACCCTAAGACTTAAACTTACCCTAACCCTAACCCTAACCCTAAACCTAACCCTGACCCTTTCCCTAACCCTAAACCTAAACCTAACCCTAAACCTTACCCTTACCCGCACCCTAACCATAACCTTAACCCTAATCCTAAACCTAACCCTAATCCTAACCCTTATCCTTACCCAAACCCTAACCCTAACCCAATCCCTAACCCTAACCATAACCCTAAACCGAACCCTTACACTTACCCTAACCCTAACCCTAAACCTAACCCTA
>JANJXV010000048.1:3465000-3470000 GCA_024803745.1 Megascapheus bottae
CCCTAACCCTAACCTTAATTGTAACATTTTTCCTTACCCTAACCCTAACCCTAAACCTAACCCTAATCCTAACCCTAACCTTAACCCTAAGCATAACCCTAACCCTAACCCTAACCCTAACCTTAATTGTAACATTTTTTCTTACCCTAACCCTAACCCTAAACCTAACCCTAATCCTAACCCTAATCCTAACCCTAAACCTAACGCCAACCCTAAACCTAACTGTAACCCTAACCCTTACCCTTACCCTATCCCTAACCCTAAACCTAATCCTAACCATAACCCTTACTCCTACCCTAACCCTAACCCTAACCCTAAACCTAACCCTAACCATAACCCTAACCCTACCCTAACCCTAACCCTAACCCTTACCCTAACCTAACCTAACCCTAACCCTTACCCTAACCCTAACCCTAACCCTAATCCTAACATTAACCCTAACCCTAAAACTAACCCTAACAATTACCCTTACCGTAACCCTAACACTAACCCTAACCCAAACCCTAACCTTAACAATAACCCTAATCCTTGCCCTTACCATAACCCTAACTCTAACTCTAACCCTAACCCTAACACTTACCCTAACCCTAACCCTAACCCTTACCCTAATCCTAATCCTAACCCTAACCTCAAACTTAACCCTAATCCTAACCCTTACCCTTACTCTAACACTAAGCCTAACCCTAACCTTAACCCTAACCCTAAACCTTACCCTAACCCAAACCCTAATCCTAACCCTAAATCTAACCCTAACCCTAACCGTAACCTCAACCTTAATCCTAACCATAACCCTAACCCTAAACCTTACCCTTACCCTAAGACTAAGCCTAACCCTAACCCTAACCCTAACCCTTACCATAACCATAACCCTAATCATAACCCTAAAACTAACCCTAATCCTAACCTTAACCCTAACCCTGACCTTAACTCTAACATTTATCCTTACCCTACCCTAACCCTAAACCTAACCCTAAACCCAAACCTAACCCTTACCCTTACCCTAACCCTAACCCTAACCCTGACCCTAACTTTAACCCTTACCCTTACCCTTACCCTAACCCTAACCCTAACACTTACCCTAATCCTAACCCTAAGCCTAAGCCTAACCCTAACCCTAACACATAACCTTACCCTAAACCTAACCGTAACCCGAACCCTAACCCTAAACATAACCCTAATCCTACCCCGACCCTAACTCTAAGCATAACCCTAACCCTAACCCTAACCCTAATCCTTAAACGTACCCTAACCCTAAACCTAACCTTAACCCCAACCCTAAACCTAACCCTAACCCTAACCCTAACCCTTACCCTTACCCTATCCCCAAACCTAAACCTAACCCTAACCCTAACCATAACCATTACCCTAACCCTAACCCTAACCTAACCCTAACCCTTACCCTTACCCGAACCCTAACCCTAACCCTAAACCTAACCCTAACTCTTACCCTAACCCTAACACTTACCCATACCCTAAACCTAACCCTAACCCTTAAACTAAACCTAACCCTAACCCTAACCCTTACACTAACCCTAACCCTAGTCCTATCTCCTAACCCTAACTGTAAACCTAACTCTAACCCTAACCCTAACCCTAACCCTAAACCTTACCCTAACTATAACCCTAACCCTTACCCTAACCCTAACCCTAACCCTAACCTTAAACCTACCCTAACCCTAATCCTTACCCTAACCTTAAACCTAAACCTAACCCTAACCCTAACTCTTGCCCTTACCCTAACCCTAACCCTAAACCTAACACTAACCCTATACCTAACCCTAACCCTAATCCTTACCCTTATGCTAAACCTAACCCTAACACTAACAATTACCCTTATCCTAAACCCTACCATAACCCTTACCCTTACCCTAACCCTAACCCTAACCCTAACCCTAACCCTTACCCTAACACTAACCCTACACCTTACCCTTACCTTAACCCTAACCCTAATACTAACCGTTACGCTTATCCTAACGCTAAACCTAACCCTAACCCTAACCCTAACCCTAACCCTAACCCTTAACCTAATCCTAAACCTAACCGTAACCCTAAACCAAACCCTAACCCTAACCCTAACCCTAACCCTACTCCTTAAACGTACCCTAACCCTAAACCTAACCTTAACCCCAACCCTAAACCAAACCCTAACCCTAACCCAACCCTTACCCTTACGCTAACCCTAACCCTAACGTTAACCCCAACCCTATACCTAAACCAAACCCTAAGACTTAAACTTACCCTAACCCTAACCCTAACCCTAAACCTAACCCTGACCCTTTCCCTAACCCTAAACCTAAACCTAACCCTAAACCTTACCCTTACCCGCACCCTAACCATAACCTTAACCCTAATCCTAAACCTAACCCTAATCCTAACCCTTATCCTTACCCAAACCCTAACCCTAACCCAATCCCTAACCCTAACCATAACCCTAAACCGAACCCTTACACTTACCCTAACCCTAACCCTAAACCTAACCCTAAAACTCACCCTTACCCTAACCCTAACCCTAATCCTAACCCTAACCTTAACCCTAAACCTTACCCTAAACCTAACACTAACCTTAACCCTTATCCTTACCCTAACCCTAACCCTAACTCTAACCCTAAACCTAACCCTAACCCTAACCCTAACCCCAACCCTTACACATACCGTAACGCTAAACTTAAACCTAACCCTAACCCAAACCCTAAACCTAACCCTAACACTAACCTTAATCCTAAACCTTACCCTTACCCTAAACCTAACACTAACCCTAACACTCACCCTTACCCTTACCCTAACCATAACCCTAACCATAACCCTAAACCTTACCCTTACCCTAACCCTAACTCTAACCATTACCCTAACCCTAACCGTAACACCTACCATTACCCTTACCCTTACCCTTACCCTAACCCTAAACCTAACCCTAACCATAACCCTAACCCTTACCCTTACCCTATCCCTAACCCTAACCCTAACCTTAACCCTAACCCTAACACTAACCCTAACAATTACCCTTACCCTAACCCTAACACTAACACTTACCCTTACCCTAAACCCTTCCCTAACCCTAACCCTAACCCTAATCCTTACCCTAACCCTAACCCTAACCTTTACACTTACCCTAACCCTAAACCTAACCCTAACCCTAACACTTACCCTTACGCTAACCCTAACCCTAACCCTAACCCTAACCCTAACCCGAACACATACTGTTACCCTAACTCTAACCCTAACCGTAAACCTAACCCTAACCTTATCCCCAACCCTAAACCTAATCCTAACCCTAACAGTTACCCTTACCCTAACCCTAACCCTAACTCTAACCCTTACCCTAACCCTAACCCTAAACCTAACCCTAACCATTACCCTTACCCTAACCCTAACCCTAACCCTAACCCTAACCCTAAACTTAACCTTAAACCTAACCCTAACCCTAACCCTAACCCTTATCCTTACCGTAACCCTAACGCTAACTCTAACCCTAAACCTAACCCTAACCGTAACCTAACCCTTACGCTTACCCTAACGCTAAACCTAACATTAACCCTAACCCTAACCCTAAACATAACCCTAACCCTAACCTTAACCCTAACCCTTACCCTTACCCTAAACCTAACCTTAACCCTAACACTTACCCTTACCCTTACCCTAACCTTAACCCTAACCCTAAACCTTATCCTTACCCTAACTCTAAATATAACCCTTACCCTACCCCTAACCCTACCTCTAACCCTTACAATTACCCTTACCCTTACCCTTACCCTAACCCTAATCCTAACCCTAATCCTAACCCTAAACCTAACGCCAACCCTAAACCTAACTGTAACCCTAACCCTTACCCTTTCCCTATCCCTAACCCTAAACCTAATCCTAACCATAACCCTTACTCCTACCCTAACCCTAACCCTAACCCTAAACCTAACCCTAACCATAACCCTAACCCTACCCTAACCCTAACCCTAACCCTTACCCTAACCTAACCTAACCCTAACCCTTACCCTAACCCTAACCCTAACCCTAATCCTAACATTAACCCTAACCCTAAAACTAACCCTAACAATTACCCTTACCGTAACCCTAACACTAACCCTAACCCAAACCCTAACCTTAACAATAACCCTAATCCTTGCCCTTACCATAACCCTAACTCTAACTCTAACCCTAACCCTAACACTTACCCTAACCCTAACCCTAACCCTTACCCTAATCCTAATCCTAACCCTAACCTCAAACTTAACCCTAATCCTAACCCTTACCCTTACTCTAACACTAAGCCTAACCCTAACCTTAACCCTAACCCTAAACCTTACCCTAACCCAAACCCTAATCCTAACCCTAAATCTAACCCTAACCCTAACCGTAACCTCAACCTTAATCCTAACCATAACCCTAACCCTAAACCTTACCCTTACCCTAAGACTAAGCCTAACCCTAACCCTAACCCTAACCCTTACCATAACCATAACCCTAATCATAACCCTAAAACTAACCCTAATCCTAACCTTAACCCTAACCCTGACCTTAACTCTAACATTTATCCTTACCCTACCCTAACCCTAAACCTAACCCTAAACCCAAACCTAACCCTTACCCTTACCCTAACCCTAACCCTAACCCTGACCCTAACTTTAACCCTTACCCTTACCCTTACCCTAACCCTAACCCTAACACTTACCCTAATCCTAACCCTAAGCCTAAGCCTAACCCTAACCCTAACACATAACCTTACCCTAAACCTAACCGTAACCCGAACCCTAACCCTAAACATAACCCTAATCCTACCCCGACCCTAACTCTAAGCATAACCCTAACCCTAACCCTAACCCTAATCCTTAAACGTACCCTAACCCTAAACCTAACCTTAACCCCAACCCTAAACCTAACCCTAACCCTAACCCTAACCCTTACCCTTACCCTATCCCCAAACCTAAACCTAACCCTAACCCTAACCATAACCATTACCCTAACCCTAACCCTAACCTAACCCTAACCCTTACCCTTACCCGAACCCT
>JANJXV010000048.1:3480000-3482500 GCA_024803745.1 Megascapheus bottae
AACCCTAACTCTTACCCTAACCCTAACACTTACCCATACCCTAAACCTAACCCTAACCCTTAAACTAAACCTAACCCTAACCCTAACCCTTACACTAACCCTAACCCTAGTCCTATCTCCTAACCCTAACTGTAAACCTAACTCTAACCCTAACCCTAACCCTAACCCTAAACCTTACCCTAACTATAACCCTAACCCTTACCCTAACCCTAACCCTAACCCTAACCTTAAACCTACCCTAACCCTAATCCTTACCCTAAACTTAAACCTAAACCTAACCCTAACCCTAACTCTTGCCCTTACCCTAACCCTAACCCTAAACCTAACACTAACCCTATACCTAACCCTAACCCTAATCCTTACCCTTATGCTAAACCTAACCCTAACACTAACAATTACCCTTATCCTAAACCCTACCATAACCCTTACCCTTACCCTAACCCTAACCCTAACCCTAACCCTAACCCTTACCCTAACACTAACCCTACACCTTACCCTTACCTTAACCCTAACCCTAATACTAACCGTTACGCTTATCCTAACGCTAAACCTAACCCTAACCCTAACCCTAACCCTAACCCTAACCCTTAACCTAATCCTAAACCTAACCGTAACCCTAAACCAAACCCTAACCCTAACCCTAACCCTAACCCTACTCCTTAAACGTACCCTAACCCTAAACCTAACCTTAACCCCAAACCTAAACCAAACCCTAACCCTAACCCAACCCTTACCCTTACGCTAACCCTAACCCTAACGTTAACACCAACCCTATACCTAAACCAAACCCTAAGACTTAAACTTACCCTAACCCTAACCCTAACCCTAAACCTAACCCTGACCCTTTCCCTAACCCTAAACCTAAACCTAACCCTAAACCTTACCCTTACCCGCACCCTAACCATAACCTTAACCCTAATCCTAAACCTAACCCTAATCCTAACCCTTATCCTTACCCAAACCCTAACCCTAAGCCAATCCCTAACCCTAACCATAACCCTAAACCGAACCCTTACACTTACCCTAACCCTAACCCTAAACCTAACCCTAAAACTCACCCTTACCCTAACCCTAACCCTAATCCTAACCCTAACCTTAACCCTAAACCTTACCCTAAACCTAACACTAACCTTAACCCTTATCCTTACCCTAACCCTAACCCTAACTCTAACCCTAAACCTAACCCTAACCCTAACCCTAACCCCAACCCTTACACATACCGTAACGCTAAACTTAAACCTAACCCTAACCCAAACCCTAAACCTAACCCTAACACTAACCTTAATCCTAAACCTTACCCTTACCCTAAACCTAACACTAACCCTAACACTCACCCTTACCCTTACCCTAACCATAACCCTAACCATAACCCTAAACCTTACCCTTACCCTAACCCTAACTCTAACCATTACCCTAACCCTAACCGTAACACCTACCATTACCCTTACCCTTACCCTTACCCTAACCCTAAACCTAACCCTAACCATAACCCTAACCCTTACCCTTACCCTATCCCTAACCCTAACCCTAACCCTTAAACTAAACCTAACCCTAACCCTAACCCTTACACTAACTCTAAACCTAGTCCTATCTCCTAACCCTAACTGTAAACCTAAATCTAACCCTAACCCTAACCCTAACCCTTACCCTAACTCTAACCTTAAAACTTACCCTAACCCTAACCCTAACCCTAACCTTAAACCTAACCCTAACCCTAATCCTAACACTAACCTTAACCCTAAACCTAACCCTAACCCTAACCCTTGCCCTTGCCCTAACCCTAACCCTAAACCTAACACTAACCCTAAACCTAACCATAACCCTAATCCTTACCCTTATCCTAAACCTAACCCTAACACTAACAATTACCCTTATTCTAAACCCTACCATAACCCTTACCCTAACCCTAAGCCTAACCCTTACCCTAACCCTAATCCTAACCCTAACCCTTACTCTTACCCTAACCCTAACCCTAACCCTAACCCTAACCTTTACCCTAACACTAACCCTACACCTTACCCTTACCTTAACCCTAACCCTAATCCTAACTTTACGCTTATCCTAACGCTAAACCTAACCCTAACCCTAAGCCTAAACCTAACCCTTACCCTTACCCTAATCCTAAACCTAACCGTAACCCTAACCCTAACCCTAACCCAAACCCTAACCCTTACCCTAACCCTAACCCTAACCCTTACCCTTACTCTAACCCTAACCCTAACCTTAACCCCAACCCTAAACCTAATCCTAACCCTAACCCTCACCCTAACCCTAACCCTAACCCTAACCCTTACCCTAACTCTAACCTTAAAACTTACCCTAACCCTAACCCTAACCCTAACCTTAAACCTAACCCTAACCCTAATCCTAACACTAACCTTAACCCTAACCCTAACCCTAACCCTAACCCTAAACCTAAACCTAACCCTAACCCTTACCCTAACACTAAACCTAAATCTAACCCTAAACCTTACCCTTACCCGCACCCTGACCATAACCT
>JANJXV010000048.1:3490000-3500000 GCA_024803745.1 Megascapheus bottae
ACACTTACCCATACCCTAAACCTAACCCTAACCCTTAAACTAAACCTAACCCTAACCCTAACCCTTACACTAACCCTAACCCTAGTCCTATCTCCTAACCCTAACTGTAAACCTAACTCTAACCCTAACCCTAACCCTAACCCTAAACCTTACCCTAACTATAACCCTAACCCTTACCCTAACCCTAACCCTAACCCTAACCTTAAACCTACCCTAACCCTAATCCTTACCCTAACCTTAAACCTAAACCTAACCCTAACCCTAACTCTTGCCCTTACCCTAACCCTAACCCTAAACCTAACACTAACCCTATACCTAACCCTAACCCTAATCCTTACCCTTATGCTAAACCTAACCCTAACACTAACAATTACCCTTATCCTAAACCCTACCATAACCCTTACCCTTACCCTAACCCTAACCCTAACCCTAACCCTAACCCTTACCCTAACACTAACCCTACACCTTACCCTTACCTTAACCCTAACCCTAATACTAACCGTTACGCTTATCCTAACGCTAAACCTAACCCTAACCCTAACCCTAACCCTAACCCTAACCCTTAACCTAATCCTAAACCTAACCGTAACCCTAAACCAAACCCTAACCCTAACCCTAACCCTAACCCTACTCCTTAAACGTACCCTAACCCTAAACCTAACCTTAACCCCAAACCTAAACCAAACCCTAACCCTAACCCAACCCTTACCCTTACGCTAACCCTAACCCTAACGTTAACCCCAACCCTATACCTAAACCAAACCCTAAGACTTAAACTTACCCTAACCCTAACCCTAACCCTAAACCTAACCCTGACCCTTTCCCTAACCCTAAACCTAAACCTAACCCTAAACCTTACCCTTACCCGCACCCTAACCATAACCTTAACCCTAATCCTAAACCTAACCCTAATCCTAACCCTTATCCTTACCCAAACCCTAACCCTAACCCAATCCCTAACCCTAACCATAACCCTAAACCGAACCCTTACACTTACCCTAACCCTAACCCTAAACCTAACCCTAAAACTCACCCTTACCCTAACCCTAACCCTAATCCTAACCCTAACCTTAACCCTAAACCTTACCCTAAACCTAACACTAACCTTAACCCTTATCCTTACCCTAACCCTAACCCTAACTCTAACCCTAAACCTAACCCTAACCCTAACCCTAACCCCAACCCTTACACATACCGTAACGCTAAACTTAAACCTAACCCTAACCCAAACCCTAAACCTAACCCTAACACTAACCTTAATCCTAAACCTTACCCTTACCCTAAACCTAACACTAACCCTAACACTCACCCTTACCCTTACCCTAACCATAACCCTAACCATAACCCTAAACCTTACCCTTACCCTAACCCTAACTCTAACCATTACCCTAACCCTAACCGTAACACCTACCATTACCCTTACCCTTACCCTTACCCTAACCCTAAACCTAACCTTAACCCTAACCCTAACCCTTACCCTTACCCTAACCCTAACCATAACCCTAGCCCTTACCCTAACACTAACCCTAACCCTAACCCTTACCCTTACCCTAACCCTAACCCTTACCCTAACACTTACCCTAACCATAAACCTAACCCTAAACCTAACCCTAAAGCTAACACTTAACCTTACCCTAACTCTAACCCTAACCCTAACCCTTACCCTGACCCTAAACCTAACCCTAACCCTAATGCTTATCCTAACCCTAACCCTAACCCTAACCCTTTACCTAACCCCAACACTAACCCTAACCCTAAACCTAACACTTACCCTTACCCTAACCCTAATGCTTATCCTAACCCTAACCCTAACCATTACCCTAACACTTACCCTAACCCTAACCCTCACCCTAAACCTAACATTTACCCTTACCCTAACCCTAACGCTTATCCTAACCCTAACCCTAACCCTAACCCTTAACCTAAGTCTAACACTAACCCTAAACCCTAACCCTAACCCTAAACCTAACCCTAACCCTTACCCTTAACCTAACACTAACTCTAAACCTAACCCTAACCCTAAACCTAACCCTTACCCTTACCCTAAACCTAACCCTAACCCTTACGCTTTTCCTAACCCTAACCCTAACCCTAACTCTTACCCTAACTTTAACCGTAACCCTTACCCTTACCCTCATCCTAACCGTAAACCTAACCCTAACATTACTCTAACCCTAACCCTAAACCTAACACATAACCTTACTCTAACACTAACCCTAACACTAATCCTAACCTAACCCTAATCCTAAACCTACCCCCAACCCTAAGTATAACCCTAACCCTAACCCTAACCCTAATCCTTAAACGTACCCTAACCCTAAACCTAACCTTAACCCCAACCCTAAACCAAACCCTAACCCTAACCCTAATTATTACCCTTACCCTAAACCTAAACCTAACCTTAACCCCAACCCTAAACCTAATCCTAACCTTAACACTTACCCTTACCCTAACCCTAACCCTAACCCTAAACCTAACCCTAACCCTTACACTAACCCTAAACCTAAACCTAACCCTAAACCTTACCCTTACCCGCACTCTAACCATAACCTTAACCCTAATCCTAAACCTAACCCTAACCCTTATCCTTACCCAAACCCTAACACTAACCCAATCCCTACCCCTAACCATAACCCTAAACCAAACCCTTACACTAACCCTAACCCTAACCCTAACCCTAAACCTAACCCTAACCCTTAAAGTAACCCTAACCCTAACCCTAACCCTAAACCTTACCCTAACCCTAATCCTCACCCTTAACCAAAACCTAACCCTAACCCTAACCCTAACCTTAACCCTAACCCTAACCCTAACCCTTACCCTAACCCTGACCCTAACCCTAACCCTCACCCTAAAGCTAACACTAAACCTAAACCTAACCCTAACCCTAACCCTTACCCTTACCCTTACTCTAACCCTAACCCTAAATCTAACCCTAACCCTAAACCTAATCCTTATCCTAACCCTAACCCTAGGCCTAACCCCTAACCCTAAACCTGTACCTAACGCTAAACCTAACCATAACCCTAACCCTAACCCTAACCCTTACCCTAACTCTAACCCTAACCCTAACCCTAACCTTAATTGTAACATTTTTCCTTACCCTAACCCTAACCCTAACCCTAATCCTAATCCTAACCCTAACCTTAACCCTAACCCTAATCCTAACCCTTGCCCTTACCCTAACCCTAACCCTAAACCTAACACTAACCCTAACCCTAACCCTAACCCTTACCCTTATCCTAACCCTAACCCAAAACCTAACCCTCACCTTAACACTAACCCTATCCCTAACCTCTAACCCTAACCCTAAACCTAACCCTAATCCTTACCCTTATCCTAAACCTAACCCTAACACTAACACTTACCCTTACCCTAAACCCTACCCTAACCCTAACCCTAACCCTAATCCTTACCCTAACCCTAACCCTAACCCTTACCCTTACCCTAACCCTCACTCTAACCCTAAACCTAAGCCTAATCCTAACCCTAAACCTTACCCTTACCTTAACCCTAACCCTAACACTAACCCTTACGCTTACGCTAACGCTAACCCTAACCCTAACCCTAACCCGAACACATACCGTTACCCTAACTCTAACCCTAACCGTAACCCTACCCCTAACCCTAACCTTAACCCCAACCCTAAACCTATTGCTAACCCTAACACTTACCCTTACCCTAACCCTAACCCTAACTCTAACCCTAACTCTAACCCTTAACCTAACCCTAACCCTAACCCTAACCCTAACACTTGTCCTTACCCAAACCCTAACCCTAACCCTTACCCTAACCCTAACCCTAAACCTAACCCTAATCATTACCCTTACCCTAACCCTAACCCTAACCCTAACCCTAACCTTAACCTTAAACCTAACCCTAACCCTAACCCTTATCCTCACCCTAACCCTAACGCTAACTCTAACCCTAAACCTAACCCTAACCCTAACCTAACCCTTACGCTTACCCTAACGCTAAACCTAACATTAACCCTAACCCTAACCCTAAACCTAACCCTAACCCTAACCTTAACCCTAACCCTTACCCTTACCCTAAACCTAACGTTAACCCTAACACTTACCCTTACCCTTACCCTAACCTTAACCCTAACCCTAACCCTAAAACTTATCCTTACCCTAACCCTAAAACTAAACCTAACCGTAACCCTAACCCTAACCCTAACCCTTACCCTTACCCTAACCCTAAACCTAACCCTAACCCTAACCCTAACCCTTATCTAACCCTAACCCTAATCTTACATTAAACCTAACCCTAACCCTGATCTTAACCCTAAGCCGAACCCTAACCTAACCCTTACCCTTACCCTAAACCTAACCCTAAACCTAACCCTAACCCTAACCTAACCCT
Source organism: Megascapheus bottae (assembly GCA_024803745.1). Taxonomy (NCBI): domain Eukaryota; kingdom Metazoa; phylum Chordata; class Mammalia; order Rodentia; family Geomyidae; genus Megascapheus; species Megascapheus bottae. The sequence continues at coordinate 3,494,369 of JANJXV010000048.1, forward strand.
TACCCTTACCCTTACCCTCACCCTAACCTTAACCCTAACCCTAACCCTAACCCTAACCTTAATTGTAACATTTTTCCTTACCCTAACCCTAACCCTAAACCTAACCCTAATCCTAACCCTAACCTTAACCCTAAGCATAACCCTAACCCTAACCCTAACCATAATCCTTAAATGTACCCTAACCCTAAAACTAACTTTAACCCCAACCCTAAACCTAACCGTAACCCTAACCCTTACCCTTATCCTATCCCTAACCCTAAACCTAATCCTAACCCTAACCCTTACCCTTACCCTAACCCTAACCCTAACCCTAAACCTAACCCTAACCCTAACCCTAACCCTAACCCTAACCCTAACCTTACCCTTATCGTAACCCTAAATCTAACCCTAACCCTAACCCTTACCCTTACCCTAACCCTAACCCTAACCCTAACCCTAAACCTAAGGCTAACCCTAACCCTAAACCTTACCCTTACCTTTACCCTAACCCTAACACTAACCCTTACGCTTACCCTAACGCTAAACCTAACCCTAACCATAACCCTAACCCTTACTCTAACACTAACCCTAACCCTAACCCTAACCCTTACGCATACCGTAACGCTAAACTTAAACCTAACCCTAACCCAAACCCTAAACCTAACCCTAACACTAACCTTAATCCTAAACCTTACCCCTACCCTAAACCTAACCCTAACCCTAACACTCACCCTTACCCTTACCCTAACCATAACCCTAACCATAACCCTAAACCTTACCCTTACCCTAACCCTAACTCTAACCATTACCCTAACCCTAACCCTAACACCTACCATTACCCTTACCCTTACCCTTATCCTAACCCTAACCCTAACCATAACCCTTACCCTAACACTAACCCTAACCCTAACCCTTACCCTTACCCTAACCCTAACCCTTACCCTAACACTTACCCTAACCCTAAACCTAACCCTAAACCTAACACTTAACCTTACCCTAACTCTAACCCTAACCCTAACCCTTACACTGACCCTAACCCTAACCCTAACCCTAACGCTTATCCTAACCCTAACCCTAACCCTAACCCTTTACCTAACCCCAACACTAACCCTAACCCTAAACCTAACACTTACCCTTACCCTAACCCTAATGCTTATCCTAACCCTAACCCTAACCCTTACCCTAACACTTACCCTAACCCTAACCCTCACCCTAAACCTAACATTTACCCTTACCCTAACCCTAACGCTTATCCTAAACCTAACCCTAACCCTAACCTTTAACCTAAGTCTAACACTAACCCTAAACCCTAACCCTAACCCTAAACCTAACCCTAACCCTTACCCTTAACCTAACACTAACTCTAAACCTAAACCTAACCCTAAACCTAACCCTTACCCTTACCCTAAACCTAACCCTAACCCTTACCTTTTTCCTAACCCTAACCCTAACCCTAACCCTTACCCTAACTTTAACCACAAACCTTACCCTTACCCTCATCCTAACCGTAAACCTAACAGTAACACTTACCCTAACCCTAACCCTAAACCTAACACATAACCTTACCCTAACACTAACCCTAACACTAATCCTAACCTAACCCTAATCCTAACCCTACCCCTAACCCTAAGTATAACCCTAACACTAACCCTAACCCTAATCCTTAAACGTACCCTAACCCTAAACCTAACCTTAACCCCAACCCTAAACCAAACCCTAACCCTAACCCTAATTCTTACCCTTACCCTAAACCTAAACCTAACCTTAACCCCAACCCTAAACCTAATCCTAACCCTAACACTTACCCTTACCCTAACCCTAACCCTAACCCTAAACCTAACCCTAAACCTTACCCTAACCCTAAACCTAAACCTAACCCTAAACCTTACCCTTACCCGCACTCTAACCATAACCTTAACCCTAATCCTAAACCTAACCCTAAACCTAACCCTTATCCTTACCCAAACCCTAACACTAAACCAATCCCTAACCCTAACCATAACCCTAAACCAAACCCTTACACTAACCCTAACCCTAACCCTAAACCTAACCCTAACCCTTAAACTAACCCTAACCCTATCCCTAGCCCTAAACCTTACCCTAACCCTAACCCTCACCCTTAACCCAAACCTAACCCTAACCCTAACCCTAACCTTAACCCTAACCCTAACCCTTACCCTAACCCTGACCCTAACCCTAACCCTAAAGCTAAAACTAAACCTAAACCTAACCCTAACCCTAAACCTAACCCTTACCCTTACCCTTACTCCAACCCTAACCCTAAATCTAAACCTAACCCTAAACCTAATCCTTACCCTAACCCTAACCCTAGGCCTAACCCCTAATCCTAAACCTATACCTAATGCTAAACCTAACCGTAACCCTAACCCTTACCCTAACCCTAACCCTAAACCTAACCCTAACCATTACACTTACCCTAACCCTAACCCTAACCCTAACCCTAACCTTAACCTTAAACCAAACCCTAACCCTAACCCTTATCCTCACCCTAACCCTAACTCTAACTCTAACCCTAAACCTAACCCTAACCCTAACCTAACCCTTACGCTTACCCTAACGCTAAACCTAACATTAACCCTAACCCTAACCCTAAACCTAACCCTAACCCTAACCTTAACCCTAACCCTTACCCTTACCCTAAACCTAACCTTAACCCTAACACTTACCCTTACCCTTACCCTAACCTTAACCCTAACCCTAACCCTAAACCTTATCCTTACCCTAACCCTAAAACTAACCCTTACCCTACCCCTAACCCTAACTCTAACCCTTACAATTACCCTTACCCTTACCCTTACCCTTACTCTACCCCTAAACCTAACCCTAACCCTAACCCTAACCCTAACCCTAACCCTAACCCTTATCTAACCCTAACCCTAATCGTAACATGAAACCTAACCCTAACCCTGACCTTATCCCTAAACCTAACCCTAACCTAACCCTTACCCTTACCCTAAACCTAACCCTAAACCTAACCCTAACCCTAACCTAACCCTCACCCTTACCCTAACCCTAACCCTAACCTTAACCCCAAACCTAAACCTAACCCTAACCCTAAACATAACCATTCCCCTAACCCTAACCCTAACCCTAACCCTTACCCTTACCCTCACCCTAACCTTAACCCTAACCCTAATCCTAACCCTAACCTTAACCCTAAGCATAACCCTAACCCTAACCCTAACCCTAATACTTAAATGTACCCTAACCCTAAAACTAACTTTAACCCCAACCCTAAACCTAACCGTAACCCTAACCCTTACCCTTACCCTATCCCTAACCCTAAACCTAATCCTAACCCTAACCCTTACCCTTACCCTAACCCTAACCCTAACCCTAAAACTAACCCTAACCCTAACCCTAACCCTAACCCTACCCTAAACTAAACCCTAACCCTAAGCTTAACCCCTAAACCTTAACCAAAACCTAACCCTAATCCTTTCCCTTATCCTAAACCTAACCCTAACACTAACATTTACCCTTACCCTAAACCCTACCCTAACCCTGATCCTAACCCTAACCCTTACCCTAACCCTAACCCTAACCCTTACACTTACCCTAACCCTAAAACTAACCCTAACCCTAACCGTAACCCTTACCCTTACCCTAACCCTAACCCTAACCCTAAACTTAAACCTAACCCTAACCCTAACCCTTACCCTAACCTAACCCTAACCCTTACCCTAACCCTAACCCTAACCCTAACCTTAACCCTAACCCTAACACTAACACTTACCCTTACCCTAAACCCTACCCTAACCCTAACCCTAATCCTTACCCTAACCCTAACCCTAACCCTTACCCTTATCGTAACCCTAAACCTAACCCTAACCCTAACCCTTACCCTTACCCTAACCCTAACCCTAACCCTAACCCTAAACCTAAGGCTAACCCTAACACTAAACCTTAACCTTACCTTTACCCTAACCCTAACACTAACCCTTACGCTTACCCTAACGCTAACCCTAACCCTAACCATAACCCTAACCCTTACTCTAACACTAACCCTAACCCTAACCCTTACCCTTACCCTAACCCTAACCCTTACCCTAACACTTACCCTAACCCTAACCCTAAACCTAAACCTAACACTTAACCTTACCCTAACCCTAACCCTAAACCTAACCCTTACCCTGACCCTAACACTAACCCTAACCCTAACGCTAATACTTACCCTAACCCTAACCCTAACCATAACCCTTTCCCTAACCCTAACAATAACCCTAACCCTAACACCTAACCCTAAACCTTAACCTAAAACTAACCATAACCCTAACCATAACCCTTACCCTTAACCAAACCTAAATCTCACTCTAACCCTAACCCTAACCCTAATCTTTAAACTAACCCTAACCCTAACCCTAACCCTTACCCTAACCTACCCTAACCCTTACCCTAACCCTAACCCTAACTCTAACCATAACCCTAACCCTAACCTTAACCCTAACGCTAACCCTAACCCTAACCCTTACACTTACCCTAACCCTAACCTTAACCTAACCCTGAACCTAACCCTAACCCTAACATTAACCCTAAGCCTAAACCTTGTCCTTACCCTAACCCTAACCCTAAACCTAACCCTAACCCTAACCCTAAACCTAACCCTTACCCTTACCCTAACCCTAACCCTAAACCTATCCCTAACCCTAACCCTAACCTTAACCCTAACCCTAACCCTAACCCTAAACCTTACCCTTACCCTAACCCTAACCCTATCACTAATCCTAAACTTAATCCTAACCCTTACCCTTACCCTAACCCTAACCCTAAACCTAACCCTACCACATAAATCTAACCCTAACCCTAAACCTTACCCTAACCCTAACCCTAACCCTAAACTTAACACTTACCCTTACCCTAACCCTAACCCTTATCCTAACCCTAACCCTAACCCTAACCCTTAACCTAACCCTAACACTAACCCGAACCCCTAAGCCTAACACTTACCCTAACCCTAACCCTAATCCTAACCCTTACCCTTACCCTAGCACTAACTCTAAACCTAACCCTAACCGTAAACCTAACCCTTACACTTACCCTAACCCTAAACCTAACCCTAACCCTTACCCTTACCCTAACCCTAACTGTAACCCTAACACTAACCCTAACCCTACCACCTAAACCTAACCCTAACCCTAAACCTTACAATAACCCTAACCCTAACCCTAAACCTAACACTTACCCTTACCCTAACCCTAATGCTTATCCTAACCCTAACCCTAACCCTAACCCTAAACCTAACCCTAACACTAACCCTAAACCCTAACCCTAACCCAAAACCTAACCCTAACCCTTACAGTTACCCTAACGCTAACTCTAAACCTAACCCTAACATTATACCTAACCCTTACCCTTACCCTAACCCTAAACCTAACCCTAACCCTTACCCTTTCCCTAACCCTAAACCTAACCCTAACCCTTACCCTAAGTTTAACCCTAAACCTTACACTTACCCTAATCCTAACCGTAACCCTAACCCTAACACTTACCCTAACCCTAACCCTAAACCTACCACATAACCTTACCCTAACACTAACCCTAACTCTAATCCTAACCTAACCCTAATCCTAACCCTACCCCTAACCCTAAGTATAACCCTAACCCTAACCCTAACCCTAATCCTTAAACGTAC
>JANJXV010000048.1:3505000-3522500 GCA_024803745.1 Megascapheus bottae
TAACCCTAACCCTAACCCTAACCCTTACCCTTACTCTAATCTGAAACCTAACCGTAACCGTAACCCTAACCCTAACCCAAACCCTAACCCTTACCTTAACCCTAACCCTAACACTTACCCTTACACTAACCCTAACCCTAACCTTAACCCCAACCCTAAACCTAATCCTAACCCTAAGACTTACCCTTACCCTAACCCTAACCCTAACCCTAACCCTAACCCTTACCCTAACCTTAAACATATATCTAATCCTAAACCTTACCCTTACCCGCACCCTAATCCTAACCTTAACCCTAATCCTAAACCTAACCCTAACCCTAACCCTTACCTTACCCAAACCCTAACCCTAACCCAATCCCTAACCCTAACCATAACCCTAAACTGAACCCTAACCCTAACCCTAACCTTAACCCAAACCCTTACCCTAAACCTAACCCTAAACCTAACCCTAACCCTTACGCATACCATACCTTAAGGCTAAACTTAAACCTAACCCTAACCCTAACCCAAACCCTAGACCTAACCCTAACCCTAACATTAATCCTAACCCTTACCCTTACCCTAAACCTAACCCTAACCCTAACAGTCACCCTTACCCTTACCCTAACCATAACCCTAACCCTAACCCTATACCCTACCCTTACCCTAACCCTAAAACTAACAATTACCCTAACCCTAACACTAACTCTTACCCTAACCCTAACCCTAACCCTTTCCCTAACATTAACCCTAACCGTAACCCTTACCCTTGCCCTAACCCTAACCCTAAACTTAACCCCAAACCAAAACCTAACTCTAAAGCTAACCCTTACCCTCACACTTACCCTAACACTAACCCTAACCCTAACCCTAACCCTAACCCTAACACTTAACCTTACCCTAACCCTAAACCTAACCCTAACCCTTACCCTTACCCTAACCCTAACCCTAACGCTAACACTTACCCTATCACTAACACTAAACCTAACCCTTACCCTAACCCTAACCCTAACCATAGCCCTTTCCCTAACACTAACCCTAACCCTAACACCTAACCCCAACCCTTAAACTAAACCTAACCATAACCCTAACCAAAACCCTTACTCTTAACCAACCCTAAATCTCACTCTAACCCTAACCCTAACCCTAACCCTTAAACTAACCCTAACCCTAACCCTTAACCTAACCTACCCTAACACAAACCCTAAACTTAACCCTAACCCTAATCGTAACCCTAACCCTTAACCTTACACTAACACTAAGCCTAACCCTAAGCCTAACCCTAACCCTTACCCTAACCCTAACCATAACCCTAAACTTAAACCTAACCCTAACCCTGACCTTAACCCTAACCCTAACCCTAACCTAACCCTTACCCTTACCCTAACCCTAACCCTAACCTTAACCCCAAACCTAAACCTAACCCTAACCCTAACCCTAACCTTAATTGCAACATTTTTCCTTACCCTAACCCTAACCCTAAACCTAACCCTAACCCTAACCCTAACCCTAACCCTAACCTTAACCCTAAGCATAACCCTAACCCTAACCCTAACCCTAATCCTTATATGTACCCTAACCCTAAACCTAACTTAACCCCAAACCTAAACTAACTGTAACCCTAACCCTTACTCTTACCCTATCCCTAAACCTAAACCTAATCCTAACCCTAACCCTTACCCTTACCCTAACCCTAACCCTAACCCTAAACCTAACCCTAACCCTAACCCTTACCCTAACCCTAACCCTAACCGTAACGCTAAACGTAACCCTAATCCTAACCCTAACCATAACCCTTACCCTAACCCTAAACCTAAACCTAACCTCAGCCTTAACCCTAACCCTAACCCTAACCGTAACCCTAACCATAACCCTAACCCTAACCCTAACATTTCCCTTTTCCTAACCCTAAACTAAACCCCCACCGTAAACCCAACCCTAAACCTAAACATAACCCTTACCCTAACCCTCACCCTAACCCTAACCCTAACACTTACCCTTACCCTAACCCTAACCCTTATCCTAACCCTAACCCTAACTCTAACCCTAACGCTTAACCTAACCCTAACATTAACCCTAACCCCTAACCCTAAACCTTACCCTAACCCTAACCCTAACCCTAACACTTTCCATTTTCCTAACCCTAATCTTAACCTGAACCCTAAACCTAACCCTAACCCTAACCATAACCCTTACCCAAACTCTAACCCTCACCCTAACCCTCACCCTAAACCTAACCCTAACCCTAACCCTTATCCTAACCCTAACCCTAACTCTAACCCTAACCTTTAACCTAACCCTACCATTAACCCTAACCCCTAACTCTAAACCTTACACTTACCCTTACCCTAACCATAACCCTAACCCTTACCCTAACCCTAAACCTAATCCTAACCCTAAACCTAACCCTAACCCTAACCCTAACCTTTACCCTAACCCTAACCCTAACCTAACCCTTACCCTTACTCTAACCCTAACCCTAACCTTAACCCCAACCCTTAACCTAACCCTAACCCTAACCTTTACCCTTACCCAAACCCTAACCCTAACCCTGACCCTAATTTTAACCCTAACCCTTACCCTTACCCTAACCCTAACCATAACACTAAACCTAAGCCTAACACGTACCCTAACCCTAACCCTAACCCTAACGCTAACCATAACACATAACCTTACCCTAACGCTAACCCTAACCCTAACCCTAAACCTAACCCTAATCCTAACCCTAACAATAACCCTAAGCATAACCCTAACCCTAACCCTTACCCTAATCCTTAAATGTACCCTAACCCTAAACCTAACGTTAACCCCAACCCTAAACCTAACCCTAACACTAACCTTACTCTTACCCTATCCATAAACCTAAACCTAACCCTAACCCTAACCCTAACCCTAACCATTACCCTAATCCTAAACATAACCCTAACCCTTACCCTAACCATAACTCTAACCCTAAACCTAACCCTAACCCTAGCCTAAACCTAACCCTAACCCTAACACATAACCTTACCCTAACCCTAACCCTAACCCTAACCCTAATCCTAACCCTAACCCTAACCCTAAGAATAACCCTAACCCTAAACCTAACCCTAATCATTAAACATACCCTAACCCTAAACCTAACCTCAACCCCAACCGTAAACCTAACCCTAACCCTAACCCTTACTCTTACCCTATCACTAACCCCAAAAATAATCCTAACGGTAACCCTAACCATTACCCTAACCCTAACCCTAATCCTAACCCTAACCCTTACCCTAACTCTTACCCTAACCCTAACACCTACCCTTACACTAACCCTAACCCTAACCCTTAAACTAAACCTAACCCTAACCCTTACCCTAACCCTAAGCCTAGGCCTAACCCGAACCCTAACCCTAAACCTAACTCTAACCCTAACCCTAACCCTAACCCTAACCCTTACCCTAACTCTAACCCTAACCCTTACCCTAACCCTAATCCTAACTCTAACCTTAACCCTAGTCCTAACACTAATCCTAACCCTAAACTTAACCCTAACCCTATCCCTAACCCTTGCCCTTACCCTAAGCCTTACACTAATTCTAACACTAACCCTAACCCTAACCATAACCATAACACTTACCCTAAACATAACCCTATTCCTAATCCTTACCCTAACCCTAAACCTTACCCTAAACCTTACCCTTTCCCTAACCCTAACCCTAACCCTAACCCTAACCCTTACCCTTACCCTTACCCTAACCCTAACCCTAACCCTAACACTTTCCATTTTCCTAACCCTAAACTTAACCCCAACCCTAAACTTAACCATAACCATAACCATAACCCTTACCCAAACCCTAACCCTAACCCTAACCATTACACTTACCCTTACCCTAACCCTAACCCTTATCCTAACCCTAACCCTAACTCTAACCCTAACCCTTAACCTAACCCTAACATTAACCCTAACCCCTAACCCTAACCCTTACACTTTCCCTTACCCTAACCCTAACCCTAACCCTTACCCTTACCCTAAACCTAACCCTTACCCTAACCCTAACCCTAACCCTAACCTCAAACTTAAACCTAACCCTAAACCTAACCATAACCCTAACCCTTACCCTTCCTCTAACACTAAGCCTAACCCTAACCCTAACGCTAACCCTTACCCGAACCCTAACCATCACCCTAAACTTAACTCTAACATTTATCCTTACCCTAACCCTAACCTCAACTTTAACCCTAACCCTAAACCTAAAACTTACCCTTACCCTAACACTAAGTCTAACCCTAACCCTAAATCTAACCCTAACCCTTACCCTAACCATAACCCTAATCCTACCCCTAAACCTAACCCTCACCCTAACCTTAACTCTAACATTTATCCTTACCCTAACCCAAAGCTTAACCCTTACCCTAACCCTAACCCTAGCCCTAACCTCAAACTTAACCCTAACCCTAACCCTAACCATAACCCTTACCCTTACTCTAAGCCTAAGCCTAACCCCTAACCCTAACCCTAACCCAAAACCTAACCCTAATCCTTACCCTTATCCTAAACCTAACCCTAACAATAACACTTACCCTTACCCTAAACCTACCCTAACCCTAACCCTAACTGTAAACCTTACCCTTAACCTAACCCTAACCCTAACCCTAAACTAAACCTAACCCTAACCCTAACCCTAACCCTTACCCTAACATAACCCTAACCCTTTCTCTAACCCTAACCCTAACCCTAACCCTAACCCTAACACTAACCCTAACACTTACCCTAACCCTAACCCTAACCTTAACCCTAACCCTAACCCTTGCCTTTACCCTAACCCTAACCCTAACTCTAACCCTAATCCTAACCCTTACCCTAAACCTAAACCTAACACTTACCCTAAACCTAACCCTAACCTCTAACTTAACCCTAAACCTAACCGTAACCCTAACCCTTACCCTTACTCTAACACTATGCCTAACCCTAACCCTAACCCTAATCCTAACCTTAAACCTAACCCTAACTCTGACCTTAACCCTAACCCTAACCCTAACCTAACCCTTACACTTACCCTAACCCTAACCCTAACCTTAACCCCAAACATAACCCTAACCCTAACCCTAACACTAACCCTAAACCTTACCCTATCCCTAACCCTAACCCTACTCTTAACCCTTAACCTTACCCTCACCCTAACCTTAACCCTAACCCTAACCCTAACCCTAACCCTTAAACTAAACCTAACCCTAACCCTTACGCTAACCCTAAGCCTAGGCCTAACCCGAACCCTAACCCTAAACCTAACTCTAACCCTAACCCTAACCCTAACCCTAACCCTTACCCTAACTCTAACCCTAACCCTTACCCTAACCCTAATCCTAACTCTAACCTTAACCCTAGTCCTAACACTAATCCGAACCCTAAACTTAACCCTAACCCTATCCCTAACCCTTGCCCTTACCCTAAGCCTTACACTAATCCTAACACTAACCCTAACCCTAACCCTAACCATAACACTTACCCTAAACATAACCCTATTCCTAATCCTTACCCTAACCCTAAACCTTACCCTAAACCTTACCCTTTCCCTAACCCTAACCCTAACCCTAACCCTAACCCTTACCCTTACCCTTACCCTAACCCTAACCCTAACCCTAACACTTTCCATTTTCCTAACCCTAACCTTAACCCCAACCCTAAACTTAACCATAACCATAACCATAACCCTTACCCAAACCCTAACCCTAACCCTAACCATAACACTTACCCTTACCCTAACCCTAACCCTTATCCTAACCCTAACCCTAACTCTAACCCTAACCCTTAACCTAACCCTAACATTAACCCTAACCCCTAACCCTAACCCTTACACTTTCCCTTACCCTAACCCTAACCCTAAACCTTACCCTTACCCTAAACCTAACCCTTACCCTAACCCTAACCCTAACCCTAACCTCAAACTTAAACCTAACCCTAAACCTAACCATAACCCTAACCCTTACCCTTCCTCTAACACTAAGCCTAAACCTAACCCTAACGCTAACCCTTACCCGAACCCTAACCATCACCCTAAACTTAACTCTAACATTTATCCTTACCCTAATCCTAACCTCAACTTTAACCCTAACCCTAAACCTAAAACTTACCCTTACCCTAACACTAAGTCTAACCCTAACCCTAAATCTAACCCTAACCCTTACCCTAACCATAACCCTAATCCTACCCCTAACCCTAACCCTCACCCTAACCTTAACTCTAACATTTATCCTTACCCTAACCCAAAGCTTAACCCTTACCCTAACCCTAACCCTAGCCCTAACCTCAAACTTAACCCTAACCCTAACCCTAACCATAACCCTTACCCTTACTCTAAGCCTAAGCCTAACCCCTAACCCTAACCCTAACCCAAAACCTAACCCTAATCCTTACCCTTATCCTAAACCTAACCCTAACAATAACACTTACCCTTACCCTAAACCTACCCTAACCCTAACCCTAACTGTAAACCTTACCCTTAACCTAACCCTAACCCTAACCCTAAACTAAACCTAACCCTAACCCTAACCCTAACCCTTACCCTAACATAACCCTAACCCTTTCTCTAACCCTAACCCTAACCCTAACCCTAACCCTAACACTAACCCTAACACTTACCCTAACCCTAACCCTAACCCTAACCTTAACCCTAACCCTAACCCTTGCCTTTACCCTAACCCTAACCCTAACTCTAACCCTAATCCTAACCCTTACCCTAAACCTAAACCTAACACTTACCCTAAACCTAACCCTAACCTCTAACTTAACCCTAAACCTAACCGTAACCCTAACCCTTACCCTTACTCTAACACTATGCCTAACCCTAACCCTAACCCTAATCCTAACCTTAAACCTAACCCTAACCCTGACCTTAACCCTAACCCTAACCCTAACCTAACCCTTACACTTACCCTAACCCTAACCCTAACTTTAACCCCAAACATAACCCTAACCCTAACCCTAACACTAACCCTAAACCTTACCCTATCCCTAACCCTAACCCTACTCTTAACCCTTAACCTTACCCTCACCCTAACCTTAACTCTAACCCTAACCCTAACCATAACCTTAATTGTAACATTTTTCCTTACCCTAATCCTAACCCTAAACCTAACCCTAACCCTAAACCTAACCCTTACCCTTACCCTAACCCTAAACCTAACTCTTACCCTTACCCTTACCCTAACCCTATCACTAACACTAACACTTACCCTTACCTAAACCTAACCCTAACCCTAACCCTTACCCTAACCTAACCCTAACCGTAACGCTAAACCTAACCCCAATCCTAACCCTAACCATAACCCTTACCCTAACCCTAAACCTAAACCTAACCTCAGCCTTAACCCTAACCCTAACCCTAACCGTAACCCTAACCCTAACCCTAACCCTAACCCTAACATTTCCCTTTTCCTAACCCTAAACTAAACCCCCACCGTAAACCTAACCCTAAACCTAAACATAACCCTTACCCTAACCCTAACCCTAACCCTAACCCTAACACTTACCCTTACCCTAACCCTAAGCCTTATCCTAACCCTAACCCTAACTCTAACCCTAACGCTTAACGTAACCCTAACATTAACCCTAACCCCTAACCCTAAACCTTACCCTAACCCTAACCCTAACCCTAACCCTAACACTTTCCATTTTCCTAACCCTAATCTTAACCTGAACCCTAAACCTAACCCTAACCCTAACCATAACCCTTACCCAAACTCTAACCCTCACCCTAACCCTCACCCTAACCCTAACCCTAACCCTAACCCTTATCCTAACCCTAACCCTAACTCTAACCCTAACCGTTAACCTAACCCTAACATTAACCCTAACCCCTAACTCTAAACCTTACATTTACCCTTACCCTAACCATAACCCTAACCCTTACCCTAACCCTAACCCTAATCCTAACCCTAAACCTAACCCTAACCCAAACCTTTACCCTAACCCTAACCCTAACCCTAAACCTTACCCTTACCCTAACCCTAAACCTAACCCCAACCCTAACCCTTACCCTTACCCTAACCCTAACCCTAACCCTAAACCTAAGCCTAACCCTAACCCTAAAGCTTACCCTTACCTTAACCCTAACCCTAACACTAACCCTTACGCTTACCCTAACGCTAACCCTAACCCTAACCCTAACCCTAACCCGAACACATACCGTTACCCTAACTCTAACCTTAAACGTAACCCTAACCCTAACCCTAACCTTAACCCCAACCCTAAAAATAATCCTAACCCTAACACTTACCCTTACCCTAACCCTAACCCAACTCTAACATTAACTCTAACCCTTAAATTAACCCTAACCCTAACCCTAACCCTAACACTTATCCTTACCCAAACCCTAACCCTAACGCTAACCTTTACCCTAAACCTACCCCTACACCTAACCCTAACCATTACCCTTACCCTAACCCTAACCCCAACCCTAACCTTAACCTTAAACCTAAACCTAACGCTAACACTAACCCTTATCCTTACCCTAACCCTAACGCTAACTCTAACCGTAAACCTAACCCTAACCCTAACCTAACCCTTACGCTTACCCTAACGCTAAACCTAACATTTACCCTAACCCTAACCCTAAAACTAACCCTAACCCTAACCTTAACCCTAACCCTTACCCTTACCCTAAACCTAACCTTAACCCTAACACTTACCCTTACCCTTACCCTAACCTTAACCCTAACCCTAACCCTAAACGTTATCCTTACCCTAAACCTAAAACTAACCCTTACCCTACCCCTAACCCTAACTCTAATCCTTACAATTACCCTTACCCTTACCCTAACCCTAAACCTAACCCTAACTCTAACCCTAACCCTTACCCTAACCCTAACCCGAATCTTAACATTAAACCTAACTCTAAACCTGACCTTTACCCTAACCCTAACCCTAACCTTAACCCCAACCCTAAACCTAATTCTAACCCTAACACTTACCCTTACCGTAACCCTAACCCAACTCTAACCCTAACTCTAACCCTTAACCTAACCCTAAATCTAACCCTAATCCTAACACTTATCCTTACCCAAACCCTAACTCTAACCCTAACCCTTACCCTTACCCTAAACCTAACCCTAACCTTAACCCCAAACCTAACCCTAACCCTAACCCTAACCCCTCCCCTAACCCTAACCCTAACCCTTACCCTCACCCTAACCTTAAACCTAACCCTAACCCTAACCCTAACCTTAATTGTAACATTTTTCCTTACCCTAACCCTAACCCTAAACCTAACCCTAACCCTAACCCTAACCCTAACCCTAACCTTAACCCTAAGCATAACCCTAACCCTAACCCTAACCCTAATCCTTATATGTACCCTAACCCTAAACCTAACTTAACCCCAAACCTAAACTAACCGTAACCCTAACCCTTACTCTTACCCTATCCCTAAACCTAAACCTAAACCTAACCCTAACCCTTACCCTTACCCTAACCCTAACCCTAACCCTAAACCTAACCCTAACACTTCCCCTAACCCTAACCCTAATCCTTACCTTAAACCTAACCCTAACCCTGACCTTAACCCTAAGCCTAACCCTAACCTAACCCTTACCCTTACCCTAACCCTAACCCTAACCTTAACCCCAAACCTAAACCTAACCCTAACCCTAACCCTAACCCTTACCCTAACCCTATCCCTATCCCTAACCCTAACCCTTACCTTTACCCTCACCCTAACATTAACCCTAACCCTAACCCTAACCTTAATTGTAACATTTTTCCTTACCCTAACCCTAACACTAAACCTAACCCTAACCCTAACCCTAACCCTAAACATAACCCTAATCCTACCCCTAACCCTAACTCTAAGCATAACCCTAACCCTAACCCTAACCCTAACCCTAATCCTAACCCTAAACCTTACCCTTATCCTAACCCTAACCCTAACCCTAAACCTAACCCTAACCATAACCCTTAAACTAACCCTAAACTAACCCAAACCCTAACCCTAACCCTAACCCTAAGCCTAACACCTAACCCTAAAGCAAAACCTAACCCTAATCCTTACCCTTATCCTAAACCTAACACTAACATTTACCCTTACCATAAACCCTACCCTAACCCTAATCCTAACCCTAACCCTTACCCTAACCCTAACCCTAACCCTAACTCTTACACTTACCCTAACCCTAAAACTAACCCTAACCCTTACCCTTACCCTAACCCTAACCCTAACCCTAACATTAAACCTAACCCTAACCCTAACCCTAACCCTTACCCTAACCTAACCCTAACCCTCACCCTAACCCTCACCCTAACCCTAACCTTAACCCTAACCCTAACCCTAACCCTAACCCTTACCCTTACCCTAACCCTAACACTAACCCTAACCCTAACCTTAACACTAACCCTAATCCTTGCCCTTACCCTAACCCTAACTCTAACTCTAATCCTAACCCTAACACTTACCCTAACCCTAACCCTAACACTTACCCTAACCCTAATCCTAACCCTAACCTCAAACTTAACCCTAACCCTAACCCTTACCCTTACTATAACACTAATCCTAACCCTAACCTTAAAAATAACCCTAACCCTTACCCTTACCCTAACCCTAATCCTAACCCTAAATCTAACCCTAACCCTAACCCTAACCTCAACCTTAACCCTAACCATAACCCTAACCCTAAACCTTACCCTTACCCTAACACTAAGCCTAACCCTAACCTTTACCATAACCATAACCCTAATCATAACCCTAAACCTAACCCTAATCCTAACCTTAACCCTAACCCTAACCTTAACTCTAACATTTATCCTTAGCCTACCCTAACCCTAACGCTAACCCTAACCCATACCTAACCCTTACCCTAACCTTAACCATAACCCTAACCCTAACCCTGACCCTAACTTTAACCCTAACCCTTACACTTACCCTAACCCTAACCGTAACCCTAACCATAACCCTAACACTTACCCTAACCCTAACCCTAAGGCTAACCCTAACCCTAACCCTAACACATAACCTTACCCTAAACCTAACCCTAACCCTAACCCTAACCCTAAGCATAACCCTAATCCTACCCCTAACCCTAACTCTAAGCATAACCCTAACCCTAACCCTAACGCTAATCCTTAAATGTACCCTAACCCTAAACCTAAACTTAACCCCAACCCTAAACCTAACCCTTACCGTAACCCTAACCCTTACCTTTACCCTATCCCTAAGCCTGAACCTAAACCTAACCCTAACCATAACCGTTACCCTAACCCTAACCCTAACCTAACCCTAATCCTTTCCCTTACCCGAACCCTAACCCTAACCATAAACCTAACACTAACTCTTACCCTAACCCTAACCCTTACCTTACCCTAGCCCTAACCTAACCCTTAATCTAAACCTAACCCTAACCCTAACCCTTACACTAACCCTAACCCTAGTCCTATCTCCTAACCCTAACCGTAAACCTAACTCTAAAGCTAACTCTAACCCTAACCCTAACCTTAAACCTAACCCTAACCCTAATCCTAACCCTAACCTTAACCCTAAACCTAACCCTAACCCTTGCCCTTAACATAACCCTAACCCTAAACCTAACACTAACCCTAAACCTAACCCTAACCCTAATCCTTACCCTTATCCTAAACCTAACCCTAACACTAACAATTACCCTTATCCTAAACCCTACTATAACCCTTATCCTAACCCTAACCCTAACACTTACCCTAACCCTAATCCTAACCCTAACCCTTACCCTTACCCTAACCCTAACCCTAACCATAACCCTAACCTTTACCCTAACCCTAACCCTAAACCTTACCCTTACCTTAACCCTAACCTTAATCCTAACCGTTACGCTTATCCTAACGCTAAACCTAACCCTAACCCTAACCCTAACCCTAACCTTAACCCCAACCCTAAACCTAATCCTAACCCTAAGACTTACCCTTACACTAACCCTAACCCTAACCCTAAACCTAACCCTAACCCTTACCCTAACCCTAAACCTAAACCTAACCCTAAACGTTACCCTTACCTGCACCCTAACCATAACCTTAACCCTAATCCTAAACCTAACCCAAACCTTAACCCTTATCCTTACCCAAAACCTAACCCTAACCCAATCCCTAACCCTAACCATAACCCTAAACCGAACCCTTACACTTACCCTAACCCTAACCCTAAACTTAACCCTAACCCTTACCCTTACCCTAACACTAACACTAACCCTAACCCTAACCCTAACCTTAACCCTAACGCTAACCCTATCCCTAACCCTTACACTTACCCTAACCCTAACCTTAACCTTACCCTAAACCTAACCCTAACCCTAACCTTAACCCTAAGCATAAACCTTGCCCTACCCTAACCCTAACCCTAAACCTAACCCTAACCCTAACCCTAACGCAAACCCTTACCCTAACCCTAACCCTAACCCAAACGCTAACACTTACCCTAACCCTAACCCTAACCCTTACCATAACCCTAACCCTAACCATAACCCTTTCCCTAACCTAACCCTAACCCTAACCCTAACACCTAAACCTAAAGCTTAACCTAACCCTAACCCTAACCTTAATCCTAAACCTTGCCCTTACCCTAAACCTAACCCTAACCCTAACACTCACCCTTACCCTTACCCTAACCTTAACCCTAACCTTTACCCTTACCCTAACCCTAACTCTAACCATTACCCTAACCCTAACCCTAACACTTACCCTTACCCTTACCCTTACCCAAACCCTAAACCTAACCTTAACCCTAACCCTAACCCTAACCCTTACCCTTACCTTAACCCTAAGCCTAAACCTTGCCCTTACCCTAACCCTAACCCTAAACCTAACCCTTACCCTTACCCTAACCCTAACCCTTACCCTAACACTTACCCTAACCCTAACACTAACCCTAACCCTAACCTTAACCCTAACCCTAACCCTAACCCTAAACCTTACCATTACCCTAACCCTAGGCCTAACCCTTAACCCTAAACCTATACCTAAATCTAAACCTAACCCTAACCCTAACCCTAACCCTAACCCTTACCCTAACTCTAACCCTAACCCTTACCCTAAACTTATCCCTAGCCCTAACCCTAACCTTAACCCTAACCCTAATCCTAATCCTAACCCTAACCTTACCCCTAACCCTAATCCTAACCCTTGCCCTTACCCTAACCCTAACCCTAAACCTAACACTAACCCTAACCCTAACCTTAACCCTAACCCTTACCCTTATCCTAACCCTAACCCAAAACCTAAACCTCACCTTAACCCTAACCCTAACCCTATCCCTAACCTCTAACCCTAACCCTAAACCTCACCCTAATCCTTACCCTTATCCTAAATCTAACCCTAACACTAACACTTACCCTTACCCTAAAACCTACCCTAACCCTAACCCTAACCCTAACCCTAATCCTTAACCTAACCCTAACCCTAACCCTTAACCTTACCCTAACCCTAACTCTAACCCTAAACCTAAGCCTAATCCTAACCCTAAACCTTACCCTTACCTTAACCCTAACCCTAGCACTAACCCTTATGCTTACCCTAACGCTAACCCTAACCCTAACCCTAACCCTAACCCGAACACATACCATTACCCTAACTCTAACCCTAACCGTAACCCTAAACCTAACCTTAACCCCAACCCTAAACCTAATCCTAACCCTAACACTTACCCTTACCCTAACCCTAACCCTAACACTAACCCTAACTCTAACCCTTAACCTAACCCTGACCCTAACCCTAACCCTAACACTTATCCTTACCCAAACCCTAACCCTAACCCTAACCCTTACCCTAACCCTAACCCTAAACCTAACCCTAACCATTACCCTTACCCTAACCCTAACCCTAACCCTTATCATTACCCTAACCCTAACGCTAACTCTAACCCTAAACCTAACCCTAACCCTAACCTAACCCTTACACTTAACCTAACGCTAAACCTAACATTAACCCTAACTCTAACCCTAAACCTAACCCTAACCCTAACCTTAACCCTAAACTTACCCTTACACTAAACCTAACCTTAACCCTAACACTTACCCTTACCCTTACACTAACCTTAACCCTAACCCTAACGCTAAACCTTATCCTTACCCTAACCCTAAATATAACCCTTACCCTACCACTAACCCTAACTCTAACCCTTACAATTACCCTTACCCTTACCCTTACCCTTACCCTAACCCTAACCCTAACCCTAACCCTAACCCTGACCTTAACCCTAAGCCTAACCCTAACCTAACCCTTACCCGTACCCTAAACCTAACCCTAAACCTAACCCTAACCCTAACGTAACCCTTACCCTTACCCTAACCCGAACCCTAACCTTAACCCCAAACCTAAACCTAACCGTAACCCTAACCCTAACCCTAACCCTTCCCCTAACACTAACCCTAACCCTAACCCTAACCCTAAGCCTAACCCTTCCCCTAACCCTAACCCTAACCCTAACCCTAACCCTAACCTTAATTGTAACATTTTTCCTTACCCTAACCCTAACCCTAAACCTCACCCTAATCCTAAACCTAAACTTAACCCTAAGCATAACCCTAACCCTAAACCTAACCCTAATCCTTAAATGTACCCTAACCCTAAACCTAACTTTAACCCCAACCCTAAACCTAACCGTAACCCTAACCCTTACCCTTACCCTATCCCTAACCCTAAACCTAATCCTAACCCTAACCCTTACCCTTACCCTAACCGCAACCCTAAACCTAAACCTAACCCTAACCCTAACCCTAACCCTACAATTACCCTAACCCTAACCCTTACCCTAACCTAACCCTAACCCTTACCCTAACCCTAACCCTAACCTTAACCCTAACCATAACACTAACCCTAACAATTACCCTTACCCTAACCCTAACACTAACCCTAAACCTAACCCTAAACTTAACCCTAACCCTAATCCTTGCCCTTCCCCTAACCCTAACTCTAACTCTAACCCTAACCCTAACACTTACCCTAACCCTAACCCTAACCCTTACCCTAACCCTAATCCTAACCCTAACCTCAAACTTAACCCTAAACCTAACCCTTAGCCTTACTCTAACACTAAGCCTAACCCTAACCTTAACCCTAACCCTAACCCTTACCCTAACCCAAACCCTAATCCTAAACCTAAATCTAACCCTAACCCTAACCCTAACCTCAATCTTAACCCTAACCATAACCCTAACCCTAAACCTTACCCTTACCCTAAGACTAAGCCTAACCCTAACCCTAACCCTAATGCTTACCATAACCATAACCCTAATCATAACCCTAAAACTAACCCTAATCCTAACCTTAACCCTAATCCTGACCTTAACTCAAACATTTATCCTTACCCTAACCTAACCCTAAACCTAACCCTAACCCCAAACCTAACCCTTACCCTTACCCTAACACTAACCCTAACCCTGACCCTAACTTTAAACCTAAAACTTACCCTTACCCTAACCAAACCCTAACCCTAACCCTTACACTAACCCTAAACCTAGTCCTATCTCCTAACCCTAACTGTAAACCTAACTCTAACCCTAAACCTAACCCTAACCCTAACCCTTACCCTAACTCTAACAATAACCCTTACCCTAACCCTAACCCTAACCTTAAACCTAACCCTAACCCTAATCCTAACCCTAACCTTAACCCTAAACCTAACCATAACCCTAATCCTTACCCTTATCCTAAACCTAACCCTAACACTAACAATTACCCTTATTCTAAACCCTACCATAACCCTTACCCTAACCCTAACCCTAACCCTTACCCTAACCCTAATCCTAACCCTAACCCTTACTCTTACCCTAACCCTAACCCTAACCCTAACCCTAACCCTAACCCTTACCCTAACACTAACCATACACCTTACCCTTACCTTAACCCTAACCCTAATCCTAACTTTACGCTTAACCTAACGCTAAACCTAACCCTAACCCTAAGCCTAAACCTAACCCTTACCCTTACCCTAATCCTAAACCTAACCGTAACCGTAACCCTAACCCTAACCCAAACCCTAACCCTTACCCTAACCCTAACCCTAACCCTTACCTTACTCTAACCCTAACCCTAACCTTAACCCCAACCCTAAACCTAATCCTAACCCTAAGTCTTACCCTTACCCTAACCCTAACCCTAAACCTAAACCTAACCCTAACCCTTACCCTAACCCTAAACCTAAATCTAACCCTAAACCTTACCCTTACCCGCACCCTGACCATAACCTTAACCCTAATCCTAAACCTAACCCTAACCCTAAACCTTATCCTTACCCAAACCCTAACCCTAACCCAATCCCTAACCCTAACCATAACCCTAAACCGAACCCTTACACTTACCCTAACCCTAACCCTAAACCTAACCCTAACCCTTACCCTTACGCTAACCCTAACCCTAACCCTGACCCTAACCTTAACCCTAACCCTTACCCTAAACCTAACCCTAACCCTAACCCTAACCCTTATCCTTACCCTAACCCTAACCCTAACTCTAACCCTAAACATAACCCTAACCGTAACCCTAACCCTTATCCTAACCCTAGTCCTAACCCTAAACCTAACCATAACCATAACCCTAAACCGAACCCTTACACTTACTCTAACCCTAACCCTAAACCTAACCCTAACCCTTATCCTTACCCTAACCCTAACCCTAACCCTAACACTAACCTTAACCCTAAACCTTACCCTAAACCTAACCCTAACCCTGACCCTAATTTTAACCCTAACCCTTACCCTTACCCTAACCCTAACCATAACACTAAACCTAAGCCTAACACGTACCCTAACCCTAACCCTAACCCTAACGCTAACCATAACACATAACCTTACCCTAACGCTAACCCTAACCCTAACCCTAAACCTAACCCTAATCCTAACCCTAACAATAACCCTAAGCATAACCCTAACCCTAACCCTTACCCTAATCCTTAAATGTACCCTAACCCTAAACCTAACGTTAACCCCAACCCTAAACCTAACCCTAACACTAACCTTACTCTTACCCTATCCATAAACCTAAACCTAACCCTAACCCTAACCCTAACCCTAACCATTACCCTAATCCTAAACATAACCCTAACCCTTACCCTAACCATAACTCTAACCCTAAACCTAACCCTAACCCTAGCCTAAACCTAACCCTAACCCTAACACATAACCTTACCCTAACCCTAACCCTAACCCTAACCCTAATCCTAACCCTAACCCTAACCCTAAGAATAACCCTAACCCTAAACCTAACCCTAATCATTAAACATACCCTAACCCTAAACCTAACCTCAACCCCAACCGTAAACCTAACCCTAACCCTAACCCTTACTCTTACCCTATCACTAACCCCAAAAATAACCCTAACGGTAACCCTAACCATTACCCTAACCCTAACCCTAATCCTAACCCTAACCCTTACCCTAACTCTTACCCTAACCCTAACACCTACCCTTACACTAACCCTAACCCTAACCCTTAAACTAAACCTAACCCTAACCCTTACCCTAACCCTAAGCCTAGGCCTAACCCGAACCCTAACCCTAAACCTAACTCTAACCCTAACCCTAACCCTAACCCTAACCCTTAC
>JANJXV010000048.1:3527500-3532500 GCA_024803745.1 Megascapheus bottae
CCTTAACCCTAAACCTAGGCCTAACCCCGAACCCTAACCCTAAACCTAACACTAACCCTAACCCTAAACCTAACCTTAACCTTAAACTAACTCTAACCCTAACCCTTACCCTAATCCTAACACTAATTCTAACCTTAACACTAATCCTAACACTAATCCTAACCCTAAACTTAACCCTAACCCTATCCCTAACCCTTGCCCTTACCCTAAGCCCAGCACTAATCCTAACACTAACCCTAACCCTAACCCTAACCCTAACACTTATCCTAAACATAACCCTAATCCTAATCCTTACCCTAACCCTAAACCTTATCCTAAACCTTAACCTTTCCCTAACCCTAACCCTAACCGTAACCCTAACCCTTACTCTTACCCTAACCCTAACCCTAACCCTAACCCTAACCTTAACCCTAACCTCAACCTTAACCCTAACCCTAACTCTAACCCAAACCCTTACCTTTACTCTAACACTAAGCCTAACCCTAACCCTAACCATAACCTTAACCCGTAGCCTAACCCTAACCCTAATTCTAACCCTAAACCAAACCCTAACCCTAACCCTAACCTCAACCATAACCCTAACCCTAACCCTAACCGTAACCCTTACACTTACCCTAACACTAAGCCTAACGCTAACCCTAACCCTTACCCAAACCATAACCCTAATCGTAACCCTAAACCTTACCCTAACCCTAACCCTAACCCTAACACATAACCTTACCCTAACCCTAATCCTAACCCTAACCGTAACGCTAAATCTAACCCTAATCCTAACCCTTACCATAACCCTTACCCTAAACCTAACCCTAACCCTAACCTCAACCTTAACCCTAAACCTAACCTTAACCGTAACCCTAACCCTAACCCTAACACTTTCCCTTTTCCTAACCCTAAACTTAACCCCCACCCTAACCTTAAACCTAAACCAAACCATAACTCTTACCCTAAACCTAAACCTAACCCTAACACTTACCCTTACCCTAACCCTAACCCTTATCCTAACCCTAACCCTAACTCTAACCCTAACCCTTAACCTAACCCTAACATTAACCCTAACCCCTGACTCTAACCCTTATCCTTACCCTTACCCTAACCTTAACCCTAACCCTAACCCTAACACTTTCCATTTTCCTAACCCTAACCTTAACCCCAAACCTAAACCTAAACCTAACCCTAACCATAACCCTTACCCAAACCCTAAATCTAACCCTAACCCTAACACTTACCATTACCCTAACCCTAACCCTTATCCTAACCCTAAACCTAACTCTAACCCTAACCCTTAACCTAACCCTAACATTAACCCTAACCCCTAACCCTAACTCTTACACGTTCCCTTACCCTAACCCTAACCCTAACCCTTACCCTTACCCTAACCGTAACCTTAACCCTAACCCTTACCCTAACACTAACCCTAACCCTTACCCTAACCCGAACCCTAACCCTAACCTCAAACTTAAACCTAACCCTAACCCTAAGCCTAACCCTTACCCTTACTCTAACACTAAGCCTAACCCTAACCCTAACCCTAACGCTAACACTTACCCTAACCCTAACCCTCACCCTAACCTTAACTCTATCATTTATCCTTACCCTAACCATAACCTCAACCTTAACCCTAACCCTAACCCTAAACCTAACCCTTACCCTTACCCTAACACTAAGCCTAACCCTAACCCTAAATCTAACCCTAACCCTTACCCTAACCATAACCCTAATCCTACCCCTATCCCTAACCCTCACCCTAACCTTAACTCTAACATTTATCCTTACCCTAATCCTAACCCTAACCCTTACCCTAACCATAACCCTAGCCCTAACCTCAAACTTAACCCTAACCCTAACCCTAACCCTAACCCTTACCCTTACTCTAAGCCTAAGCCTAACCCCTTACCCTAACCCTAACCCTAAACCTAACCCTAAACCTTACCCTTATCCTAAACCTAACCCTAACAATAACACTTACCCTTACCCTAAACCTACCCTAACCCTAACCCTAACTCTAAACCTTACCCTAACCAGAACCCTAACCCTAAACCTTACCCTTACCCTAACCCTAACCCTAAACTAAACCTAACCCTAACCCTAACCCTAACCCTTACCCTAACTCTAACCCTTACTCTAACCCTAACCCTAAACCTAACCCTAACCCTAACCCTAACCCTAACAATAAACCTAACCCTTACCCTTACCCTAACCCTAACCCTAACCCTAACCTTAACCCTAACCCTAACCCTTGCCCTTACCCTAACCCTAACCCTAACTCTAACCCTAACACTAACCCTTACCCTAACCCTAAACCTAACACTTACCCTAATCCTAACCCTAACCTCTAACTTAACCCTAACCCTAAGCGTAACCCTAACCCTTACCCTTACTCTAACACTAAGCTTAACCCTAACCCTAACCCTAATCATTACCCTAACCCTAACCCTAATCCTAACCTTAAACCTAACCCTAACCCTGACCTTAACCCTAACCCTAACCCTAACCTAACCCTTACACTTACCCTAACCCTAACCCTAACCTTAACCCCAAACCTAACCCTAACCCTAACCCTAACCCTTACCCTAACCCTTACCCTATCCCTAACCCTAACCCTAACCCTTACCCTTACCCTCACCCTAACCTTAACCCTAAACCTAACCCTAACCCTAACCTTAATTGTAACATTTTTCCTTACCCTAACCCTAACCCTAAACCTAACCCTAACCCTAAAACTAACCCTTACCGTTACCTTAACCCTAAACCTAACCCTAACCCTTACCCTTACCCTAACCCTAAACCTTACCCTTACCCTAACCCTAATCTTAACCCTAACCCTTAACCTTACCCTCACCCTAACCTTAACTCTAATATTTATCCTTACTCTAACCCCAACCCTAAACCTAACCCTAATCCTAAACCTAAACCTTACACTTACCATAACCCTAAACCTAACCCTAACCAATACCCTTACCCTAATCCTAACCCTAACCCTAACCCTGACCATAACTTTAACCCTAAACCTTACCCTTACCCTAACCCTAACCGTAACACTAACCCTAACCCTAACACTTACCCTAACCCTAACCCTAACCCTAACACGTAACCTTACCCTAACCCTAACCCTAACCCTAAACCTAAACCTAACCCTAATCCTAACTCTAACCCTAACCCTAAGCATAACCCTAACCCTAAACCTAACCCTAATAATTAAATGTACCCTAACCATAAACCTAACCTTAACCCCAACCCTATACCTAACCCTAACCCTAACCGTTACCCTTACCCTATCCCTAACCCTAAACCTAATCCTAAACCTAACCCTAACCCTAACCCTAACCCTAAACTAACCCTACCCTAACCCTAACACTAACCCTAACCCTAAGCCTAACCCTAACCATTACCCTAACCCTAACCGTAACCCTAATTATAACCCTAACCCTTACCCTTACCCTAACCCTAAACCTAATCCTAAACCTAACCCTAACCCTAACCCTAACCCTAAACTAACCCTACCCTAACCCTAACACTAACCCTAACCCTAAGCCTAACCCTAAACCAAAACCTAACCCTAATCCTTACCCTTATCCTAAACCTAACCCTAACACTAACATGTACGCTTACCCTAAACCCTACCCTATCCCTAACCTTACACTTTACCTAAAACTAACCCTAACCCTAACGCTAAACCTAACACTAACCCTAACCCTAAACCTAACCCTTACCCTTACCCTAAACCTAAATCTAAACCTACCCCTCACCCTAACCCTAACACTAAACCTAACCTGTAACCCTAAACCTAACCCTAACCCTTACTCTTATCCTAACCCAAAAACAAAACCTAACCCTCACCTTAACCCTAAACCTAACCCTAACCTCTAACCCTAACCCTAAACCTAACCCTCATCCTTACACTTATCCTAAACCTAACCCTAACACTAACACTTACCCTTACCCTAAACCCTACCCTAACCCTAACCCTAACCCTAACCCTTACCCTTACCCTAACCCTAAACCTAACCCTAACCCTAACCCTTACCCTTACCCTAACCCTAACCCTAACCCTAACCCTAACCCTAAACCTAAGCCGAACCCTAACCCTAAACCTTACCCTTACCTTAACCCTAACCCTAACACTAACCCTTACGCTTACCCTAACGCTAACACTAACCCTAACCCTAACCTTAACCCCAACCTTAAACCTAACCCTAACCCTAACCCTAACCCTTAACCTAACCCTAACCCTTACCCTAACTCTAACCCTAATCTTAACCCTAACCCTTACCCTTACCCTCACCCTAACCTTAACTCTAATATTTATACTTATGCTAACTCTAACCGTAAACCTAACCCTAACCCTAAACCTAAACCTTACACTTACCATAACCCTAAACCTAACCCTAACCCTTACCCTAACCCTAACCCTAACCCTGACCATTATTTAACCCTAAATCTTACCATTACCCTAACCCTAATCGTAACACTAACCCTAACCCTAACACTTCCCCTAACCCTAACCCTAACCCTAACACATAACCTTACCCTAACCCTAACCATAACCCTAAACCTAAACCTAACCCTAATCCTAACCCTAACCTTAACCCTAAGCATAACCCTAACCCTAACCCAAACCCTAATCCTTAAATGTATCATAAGCCTAAACCTAACCTTAACCCCAACCCTAAACCTAACCCTAACTCTAACCCTTACCCTTACCTTATCCCTAACCCTAAACCTAACCCTAACCCTTACCCTAACCATTACCCTAACCCTAACCCTAATCCTAACCCTAACCCTAACCCTTACACTAACCCTAACCCTAACTCTAAACCTAAACCTAGCCCTAACCCTTAAACTAACCCTACCCTAAACCTAACCCTAACCCTAACCCTAACCCTAAACCTAACCCCTAACCCTAAACCAAAACCTAACCCTAACCCTTACCCTAACCCTAACCCTAACCCTAACCTTAACCCTAACCCTAACACTAACCCTAAAAATTACACTTACCCTAA
>JANJXV010000048.1:3537500-3547500 GCA_024803745.1 Megascapheus bottae
TAAACCCTACCCTAACCCTAATCCTAACCCTAACCCTTACCCTAACCCTAACCCTAACCCTAACTCTTACACTTACCCTAACCCTAAAACTAACCCTAACCCTTACCCTTACCCTAACCCTAACCCTAACCCTAACATTAAACCTAACCCTAACCCTAACCCTAACCCTTACCCTAACCTAACCATAACCCTCACCCTAACCCTCACCCTAACCCTAACCTTAACCCTAACCCTAACCCTAACCCTAACCCTTACCCTTACCCTAACCCTAACACTAACCCTAACCCTAACCCTAACCTTAACACTAACCCTAATCCTTGCCCTTACCCTAACCCTAACTCTAACTCTAATCCTAACCCTAACACTTACCCTAACCCTAACCCTAACACTTACCCTAACCCTAATCCTAACCCTAACCTCAAACTTAACCCTAACCCTAACCCTTACCCTTACTATAACACTAATCCTAACCCTAACCTTAAAAATAACCCTAACCCTTACCCTTACCCTAACCCTAATCCTAACCCTAAATCTAACCCTAACCCTAACCCTAACCCTAACCTCAACCTTAACCCTAACCCTAACCCTAACCCTAAACCTTACCCTTACCCTAACACTAAGCCTAACCCTAACCCTAACCCTAACCTTTACCATAACCATAACCCTAATCATAACCCTAAACCTAACCCTAATCCTAACCTTAACCCTAACCCTAACCTTAACTCTAACATTTATCCTTAGCCTACCCTAACCCTAACGCTAACCCTAACCCATACCTAACCCTTACCCTAACCTTAACCATAACCCTAACCCTAACCCTGACCCTAACTTTAACCCTAACCCTTACACTTACCCTAACCCTAATCGTAACCCTAACCATAACCCTAACACTTACCCTAACCCTAACCCTAAGGCTAACCCTAACCCTAACCCTAACACATAACCTTACCCTAAACCTAACCCTAACCCTAACCCTAAGCATAAGCATAACCCTAATCCTACCCCTAACCCTAACTCTAAGCATAACCCTAACCCTAACCCTAATGCTAATCCTTAAATGTACCCTAA
This sequence comes from Megascapheus bottae, assembly GCA_024803745.1. Classification (NCBI taxonomy): domain Eukaryota; kingdom Metazoa; phylum Chordata; class Mammalia; order Rodentia; family Geomyidae; genus Megascapheus; species Megascapheus bottae. The sequence continues at coordinate 3,538,569 of JANJXV010000048.1, forward strand.
CCCTAAACCTAAACTTAACCCCAACCCTAAACCTAACCCTTACCGTAACCCTAACCCTTACCTTTACCCTATCCCTAAGCCTGAACCTAAACCTAACCCTAACCATAACCGTTACCCTAACCCTAACCCTAACCTAACCCTAATCCTTTCCCTTACCCGAACCCTAACCCTAACCATAAACCTAACACTAACTCTTACCCTAACCCTAACCCTTACCTTACCCTATCCCTAACCTAACCCTTAATCTAAACCTAACCCTAACCCTAACCCTTACACTAACCCTAACCCTAGTCCTATCTCCTAACCCTAACCGTAAACCTAACTCTAAAGCTAACCCTAACCCTAACCCTAACCTTAAACCTAACCCTAACCCTAATCCTAACCCTAACCTTAACCCTAAACCTAACCCTAACCCTTGCCCTTAACATAACCCTAACCCTAAACCTAACACTAACCCTAAACCTAACCCTAACCCTAATCCTTACCCTTATCCTAAACCTAACCCTAACACTAACAATTACCCTTATCCTAAACCCTACTATAACCCTTATCCTAACCCTAACCCTAACACTTACCCTAACCCTAATCCTAACCCTAACCCTTACCCTTACCCTAACCCTAACCCTAACCCTAACCCTAACCTTTACCCTAACCCTAACCCTAAACCTTACCCTTACCTTAACCCTAACCTTAATCCTAACCGTTACGCTTATCCTAACGCTAAACCTAACCCTAACCCTATCCCTAACCCTAACCCTAACCCTAACCTTAACCCCAACCCTAAACCTAATCCTAACCCTAAGACTTACCCTTACACTAACCCTAACCCTAACCCTAAACCTAACCCTAACCCTTACCCTAACCCTAAACCTAAACCTAACCCTAAACGTTACCCTTACCTGCACCCTAACCATAACCTTAACCCTAACCCTAAACCTAACCCAAACCTTAACCCTTATCCTTACCCAAACCCTAACCCTAACCCAATCCCTAACCCTAACCATAACCCTAAACCGAACCCTTACACTTACCCTAACCCTAACCCTAAACTTAACCCTAACCCTTACCCTTACCCTAACACTAACACTAACCCTAACCCTAACCCTAACCTTAACCCTAACGCTAACCCTATCCCTAACCCTTACACTTACCCTAACCCTAACCTTAACCTTACCCTAAACCTAACCCTAACCCTAACCTTAACCCTAAGCATAAACCTTGCCCTACCCTAACCCTAACCCTAAACCTAACCCTAACCCTAACCCTAACGCAAACCCTTACCCTAACCCTAACCCTAACCCAAACGCTAACACTTACCCTAACCCTAACCCTAACCCTTACCATAACCCTAACCCTAACCATAACCCTTTCCCTAACCTAACCCTAACCCTAACCCTAACACCTAAACCTAAAGCTTAACCTAACCCTAACCCTAACCTTAATCCTAAACCTTGCCCTTACCCTAAACCTAACCCTAACCCTAACACTCACCCTTACCCTTACACTAACCTTAACCCTAACCCTTACCCTTACCCTAACCCTAACTCTAACCATTACCCTAACCCTAACCCTAACACTTACCCTTACCCTTACCCTTACCCAAACCCTAAACCTAACCTTAACCCTAACCCTAACCCTAACCCTTACCCTTACCTTAACCCTAAGCCTAAACCTTGCCCTTACCCTAACCCTAACCCTAAACCTAACCCTTACCCTTACCCTAACCCTAACCCTTACCCTAACACTTACCCTAACCCTAACACTAACCCTAACCCTAACCTTAACCCTAACCCTAACCCTAACCCTAAACCTTACCATTACCCTAACCCTAGGCCTAACCCTTAACCCTAAACCTATACCTAAAACTAAACCTAACCCTAACCCTAACCCTAGCCCTAACCCTTACCCTAACTCTAACCCTATCCCTTAACCTAAACTTATCCCTAGCCCTAACCCTAACCTTAACCCTAACCCTAATCCTAATCCTAACCCTAACCTTACCCCTAACCCTAATCCTAACCCTTGCCCTTACCCTAACCCTAACCCTAAACCTAACACTAACCCTAACCCTAACCTTAAACCTAACCCTTACCCTTATCCTAACCCTAACCCAAAACCTAAACCTCACCTTAACCCTAACCCTAACCCTATCCCTAACCTGTAAACCTAACCCTAAACCTCACCCTAATCCTTACCCTTATCCTAAACCTAACCCTAACACTAACACTTACCCTTACCCTAAAACCTACCCTAACCCTAACCCTAACCCTAATCCTTAACCTAACCCTAACCCTAACCCTTAACCTTACCCTAACCCTAACTCTAACCCTAAACCTAAGCCTAATCCTAACCCTGAACCTTACCCTTACCTTAACCCTAACCCTAGCACTAACCCTTATGCTTACCCTAACGCTAACCCTAACCCTAACCCTAACCCTAACCCGAACACATACCATTACCCTAACTCTAACCCTAACCGTAACCCTAAACCTAACCTTAACCCCAACCCTAAACCTAATCCTAACCCTAACACTTACCCTTACCCTAACCCTAACCCTAACACTAACCCTAACTCTAACCCTTAACCTAACCCTGACCCTAACCCTAACCCTAACACTTATCCTTACCCAAACCCTAACCCTAACCCTAACCCTTACCCTAACCCTAACCCTAAACCTAACCCTAACCATTACCCTTACCCTAACCCTAACCCTAACCCTTATAATTACCCTAACCCTAACGCTAACTCTAACCCTAAACCTAACCCTAACCCTAACCTAACCCTTACACTTAACCTAACGCTAAACCTAACATTAACCCTAACTCTAACCCTAAACCTAACCCTAACCCTAACCTTAACCCTAAACTTACCCTTACACTAAACCTAACCTTAACCCTAACACTTACCCTTACCCTTATACTAACCTTAACCCTAACCCTAACCCTAAACCTTATCCTTACCCTAACCCTAAATATAACCCTTACCCTACCACTAACCCTAACTCTAACCCTTACAATTACCCTTACCCTTACCCTTACCCTTACCCTAACCCTAACCCTAACCCTAACCCTAACCCTGACCTTAACCCTAAGCCTAACCCTAACCTAACCCTTACCCGTACCCTAAACCTAACCCTAAACCTAACCCTAACCCTAACGTAACCCTTACCCTTACCCTAACCCGAACCCTAACCTTAACCCCAAACCTAAACCTAACCGTAACCCTAACCCTAACCCTAACCCTTCCCCTAACACTAACCCTAACCCTAACCCTAACCCTAAGCCTAACCCTTCCCCTAACCCTAACCCTAACCCTAACCCTAACCCTAACCTTAATTGTAACATTTTTCCTTACCCTAACCCTAACCCTAAACCTCACCCTAATCCTAAACCTAAACTTAACCCTAAGCATAACCCTAACCCTAAACCTAACCCTAATCCTTAAATGTACCCTAACCCTAAACCTAACTTTAACCCCAACCCTAAACCTAACCGTAACCCTAACCCTTACCCTTACCCTATCCCTAACCCTAAACCTAATCCTAACCCTAACCCTTACCCTTACCCTAACCGCAACCCTAAACCTAAACCTAACCCTAACCCTAACCCTAACCCTACAATTACCCTAACCCTAACCCTTACCCTAACCTAACCCTAACCCTTACTCTAACCTAACCCTAACCCTAACCTTAACCCTAACCATAACACTAACCCTAACAATTACCCTTACCCTAACCCTAACACTAACCCTAAACCTAACCCTAAACTTAACCCTAACCCTAATCCTTGCCCTTCCCCTAACCCTAACTCTAACTCTAACCCTAACCCTAACACTTACCCTAACCCTAACCCTAACCCTTACCCTAACCCTAATCCTAACCCTAACCTCAAACTTAACCCTAAACCTAACCCTTAGCCTTACTCTAACACTAAGCCTAACCCTAACCTTAACCCTAACCCTAACCCTTACCCTAACCCAAACCCTAATCCTAAACCTAAATCTAACCCTAACCCTAACCCTAACCTCAATCTTAACCCTAACCATAACCCTAACCCTAAACCTTACCCTTACCCTAAGACTAAGCCTAACCCTAACCCTAACCCTAATGCTTACCATAACCATAACCCTAATCATAACCCTAAAACTAACCCTAATCCTAACCTTAACCCTAATCCTGACCTTAACTCTAACATTTATCCTTACCCTAACCTAACCCTAAACCTAACCCTAACCCCAAACCTAACCCTTACCCTTACCCTAACACTAACCCTAACCCTGACCCTAACTTTAAACCTAAACCTTACCCTTACCCTAACCAAACCCTAACCCTAACCCTTACACTAACCCTAAACCTAGTCCTATCTCCTAACCCTAACTGTAAACCTAACTCTAACCCTAACCCTAACCCTAACCCTAACCCTTACCCTAACTCTAACCCTAACCCTTACCCTAACCCTAACCCTAACCTTAAACCTAACCCTAACCCTAATCCTAACCCTAACCTTAACCCTAAACCTAACCATAACCCTAATCCTTACCCTTATCCTAAACCTAACCCTAACACTAACAATTACCCTTATTCTAAACCCTACCATAACCCTTACCATAACTCTAACCCTAACCCTTACCCTAACCCTAATCCTAACCCTAACCCTTACTGTTACCCTAACCCTAACCCTAACCCTAACCCTAACCCTTACCCTAACACTAACCATACACCTTACCCTTACCTTAACCCTAACCCTAATCCTAACTTTACGCTTAACCTAACGCTAAACCTAACCCTAACCCTAAGCCTAAACCTAACCCTTACCCTTACCCTAATCCTAAACCTAACCGTAACCCTAACCCTAACCCAAACCCTAACCCTTACCCTAACCCTAACCCTAACCCTTACCTTACTCTAACCCTAACCCTAACCTTAACCCCAACCCTAAACCTAATCCTAACCCTAAGTCTTACCCTTACCCTAACCCTAACCCTAAACCTAAACCTAACCCTAACCCTTACCCTAACCCTAAACCTAAATCTAACCCTAAACCTTACCCTTACCCGCACCCTGACCATAACCTTAACCCTAATCCTAAACCTAACCCTAACCCTAAACCTTATCCTTACCCAAACCCTAACCCTAACCCAATCCCTAACCCTAACCATAACCCTAAACCGAACCCTTACACTTACCCTAACCCTAACCCTAAACCTAACCCTAACCCTTACCCTTACGCTAACCCTAACCCTAACCCTGACCCTAACCTTAACCCTAACCCTTACCCTAAACCTAACCCTAACCCTAACCCTAACCCTTATCCTTACCCTAACCCTAACCCCAACTCTAACCCTAAACATAACCCTAACCGTAACCCTAACCCTTATCCTAACCCTAGTCCTAACCCTAAACCTAACCATAACCATAACCCTAAACCGAACCCTTACACTTACTCTAACCCTAACCCTAAACCTAACCCTAACCCTTATCCTTACCCTAACCCTAACCCTAACCCTAACACTAACCTTAACCCTAAACCTTACCCTAAACCTAACCCTAACCCTGACCCTAATTTTAACCCTAACCCTTACCCTTACCCTAACCCTAACCATAACACTAAACCTAAGCCTAACACGTACCCTAACCCTAACCCTAACCCTAACGCTAACCATAACACATAACCTTACCCTAACGCTAACCCTAACCCTAACCCTAAACCTAACCCTAATCCTAACCCTAACAATAACCCTAAGCATAACCCTAACCCTAACCCTTACCCTAATCCTTAAATGTACCCTAACCCTAAACCTAACGTTAACCCCAACCCTAAACCTAACACTAACACTAACCTTACTCTTACCCTATCCATAAACCTAAACCTAACCCTAACCCTAACCCTAACCCTAACCATTACCCTAATCCTAAACATAACCCTAACCCTTACCCTAACCATAACTCTAACCCTAAACCTAACCCTAACCCTAGCCTAAACCTAACCCTAACCCTAACACATAACCTTACCCTAACCCTAACCCTAACCCTAACCCTAATCCTAACCCTAACCCTAACCCTAAGAATAACCCTAACCCTAAACCTAACCCTAATCATTAAACATACCCTAACCCTAAACCTAACCTCAACCCCAACCGTAAACCTAACCCTAACCCTAACCCTTACTCTTACCCTATCACTAACCCCAAAAATAACCCTAACGGTAACCCTAACCATTACCCTAACCCTAACCCTAATCCTAACCCTAACCCTTACCCTAACTCTTACCCTAACCCTAACACCTACCCTTACACTAACCCTAACCCTAACCCTTAAACTAAACCTAACCCTAACCCTTACCCTAACCCTAAGCCTAGGCCTAACCCGAACCCTAACCCTAAACCTAACCCTAACCCTAACCCTAACCCTAACCCTTACCCTAACTCTAACCCTAACCCTTACCCTAACCCTAATCCTAACTCTAACCTTAACCCTAGTCCTAACACTAATCCTAACCCTAAACTTAACCCTAACCCTATCCCTAACCCTTGCCCTTACCCTAAGCCTTACACTAATCCTAACACTAACCCTAACCCTAACCCTAACCATAACACTTACCCTAAACATAACCCTATTCCTAATCCTTACCCTAACCCTAAACCTTACCCTAAACCTTACCCTTTCCCTAACCCTAACCCTAACCCTAACCATAACCCTTACCCTTACCCTTACCCTAACCCTAACCCTAACCCTAACACTTTCCATTTTCCTAACCCTAACCTTAACCCCAACCCTAAACTTAACCATAACCATAACCATAACCCTTACCCAAACCCTAACCCTAACCCTAACCATAACACTTACCCTTACCCTAACCCTAACCCTTATCCTAACCCTAACTCTAACCCTAACCCTTAACCTAACCCTAACATTAACCCTAACCCCTAACCCTAACCCTTACACTTTCCCTTACCCTAACCCTAACCCTAACCCTTACCCTTACCCTAAACCTAACCCTTACCCTAACCCTAACCCTAACCCTAACCCTAACCTCAAACTTAAACCTAACCCTAAACCTAACCATAACCCTAACCCTTACCCTTCCTCTAACACTAAGCCTAACCCTAACCCTAACGCTAACCCTTACCCGAACCCTAACAATCACCCTAAACTTAACTCTAACATTTATCCTTACCCTAACCCTAACCTCAACTTTAACCCTAACCCTAAACCTAAAACTTACCCTTACCCTAACACTAAGTCTAACCCTAACCCTAAATCTAACCCTAACCCTTACCCTAACCATAACCCTAATCCTACCCCTAACCCTAACCCTCACCCTAACCTTAACTCTAACATTTATCCTTACCCTAACCCAAAGCTTAACCCTTACCCTAACCCTAACCCTAGCCCTAACCTCAAACTTAACCCTAACCCTAACCCTAACCATAACCCTTACCCTTACTCTAAGCCTAAGCCTAACCCCTAACCCTAACCCTAACCCAAAACCTAACCCTAATCCTTACCCTTATCCTAAACCTAACCCTAACAATAACACTTACCCTTACCCTAAACCTACCCTAACCCTAACCCTAACTGTAAACCTTACCCTTAACCTAACCCTAACCCTAACCCTAAACTAAACCTAACCCTAACCCTAACCCTAACCCTTACCCTAACATAACCCTAACCCTTTCTCTAACCCTAACCCTAAACCTAACCCTAACCCTAACACTAACCCTAACACTTACCCTAACCCTAACCTTAACCCTAACCCTAACCCTTGCCTTTACCCTAACCCTAACCCTAACTCTAACCCTAATCCTAACCCTTACCCTAAACCTAAACCTAACACTTACCCTAAACCTAACCCTAACCTCTAACTTAACCCTAAACCTAACCGTAACCCTAACCCTTACCCTTACTCTAACACTATGCCTAACCCTAACCCTAACCCTAATCCTAACCTTAAACCTAACCCTAACCCTGACCTTAACCTAACCCTAACCCTAACCTAACCCTTACACTTACCCTAACCCTAACCCTAACCTTAACCCCAAACATAACCCTAACCCTAACCCTAACACTAACCCTAAACCTTACCCTATCCCTAACCCTAACCCTACTCTTAACCCTTAACCTTACCCTCACCCTAACCTTAACTCTAACCCTAACCCTAACCATAACCTTAATTGTAACATTTTTCCTTACCCTAATCCTAACCCTAAACCTAACCCTAACCCTAAACCTAACCCTTACCCTTACCCTAACCCTAAACCTAACTCTTACCCTTACCCTTACCCTAACCCTATCACTAACACTAACACTTACCCTTACCTAACCCTAACCCTAATCCTAACTCTTTCCCTAACCCTAAACCTAACCATAATCGTAACCCCTAACCCTAACCCTAACTCTAATCCTATTCCTTACCCTTACCCTAACCCTAACCCTAACCCAAACCCTAACCCTAACCATAACCCTAATCCTAACCCTAAACCTAACCGTAACCCTAACCTTAACCCTAAACCTAACCCTAACCCTGACCTAACCCTTACCCTTACCCTAACCCTAACCTGAACCTTTACCCTAACCTTACACCTAACCCTAACCCTAACACTAACCCTTACCCTAACCCTAACCCTAACCCTAACCCTTACCCTAACCCTAACACTAATCTTAACCCTAACCCTTACCCTTACCCTCACCCTAACCTTAATTCTAATATTTATCCTTACACTAACCCTAACCCTAAACGTAAACCTAACCCTTACCCTAACCCTAACCCTTATCCTAACCCTAACCCTAACTCTAACCCTAACCCTTAACCTAACCCTACCATTAACCCTAACCCTTAACCCTAACCCTTACCCTTACCCTTACACTAACCCTAACCCTAAACCTAACACTTTCCATTTTCCTAACCCTAACCTTAACCCCAACCCTAAACC
>JANJXV010000048.1:3555000-3577500 GCA_024803745.1 Megascapheus bottae
AACCTAACCCTAACCCTTACCCTAACCCTAACCCTAACCCTAACCCTAAACCTTACCTTTACCCTCGCCCTAACCTTACCCTTAACCCTAACCCTACCCCTAACCTTAATTGTAACATTTTTCTTACCCTAAAACTAACCCTAAACCAAACCCTAAACCGAAACCTAACCCTTACCTTTACCCAACCCTAACCCTAACCCTAACCCTGACCAAAACTTTAACCCTAAACCTTACCCTTACCCTAACCCTAACCGTAACACTAACCCTAACCCTAACACTTACCCTAACCCTAACACATAACCTTACACTAACCCTAACCCTAACCCTAAACCTAACCCTAATCCTAACCCTAACCCTAACCCTACTCCTAAGCATAACCCTAACCCTAACCCTAATCCTTAAATGTACCCTAACCCTAAACCTAACCTTAACCCCAACTCTAAACCTAACCCTAACCCTAACCCTTACCCTTACCCTATCCCTAACCATAAACCTAACCCTAACCCTAACCCTAACCATTACCCTAAACCTAACCCTAACTCTAGTTCTAAACCTAACCCTTACCCTTACAATAACCCTAACCCTAACCCTTAAACTAACCCTACCCTAACCCTAACCCTAACCCTAACCCTAAGCCTAACTCCTAACCCTAAACCAAAACCTAACCCTAATCCTTACCCTTATCCTAAACCTAACCCTAACACTAACATTTAACCTTACCGTAAAACCTACCCTAACCCTAATCCTAACCCTAACCCTTACCCTAACACTAACCCTAACCCTAACCCTTACACTAACCCTAACCCTAAAACTAACCCTAACCCTAACCCTAACCCTTACCCTTACCCTAACCCTAACCCTAACCTTAAACCTAACCCTAACCCTAACCTAACCCTTAGCCTTACCCTAACCCTAACCCGAACCTTAACCCCAACCTTAAACCTAACCCTAACCCTAACCTAACCCTTACCCTGACCCTAACCCTAACCCTTACACTTACCCTAACCCTAAAACTAACCCTAACCCTATCCCTAACCCTTACCCTTACCCTAACCCTAACCCTAACCTAACGCTTACCCAGACCCTAACCCTAAACCTTACACTTACCCTAACCCTAAAACTAACCCTAACCCTATCCCTAACCCTTACCCTTACCCTATCCCTAACCCTTACCTTAAACCTAACCATAACCCTAACCCTAAACCTTACCCTAACCTAACCCTAAACCTTACCCTAAACCTAAACCTAACCCTAACCCTAACCTTAACCCTAACCCTAACACTAACCCTAACAATTACCCTTACCCTAACCCTAACACTAACCCTAAGCCTAACCCTAACCTTAACCCTAAACCTAATCATTGCCCTTACACTAACCCTAACTCTAACTCTAACCCTAACCCTAACACTTACCCTAACCCTAACCCTAACCCTTACCCCAACCCTAATCCTAACTCTAAACTCAAACTTAACCATAACACTAACCCTAACCCTAACCCTTACCCTTACTCTAACACTAAGCCTAAACCTAACCTTAAACCTAACCCTAACCCTAACCCTAACACTTACCCTAACCATAACCCTAATCATAACCCTAAACCTAACCCTAATCCTAACCTTAACCCTAACACTATCCTTAACTCTAACATTTATCCTTACCCTAAACCTAACCCTAAACCTAACCCTAACCCTAAACCTAACCCTTACCCTTACCCTAACCCTAACCCTACCCCTAACCCTGAGCCTAAATTTAACCCTAACCCTTACCCTTACCCTAACACTAACCGTAACCCTAACCCTAACCCTAACACTTACCCTAACCCTAACCCTAAGCCTAAACCTAACCCTAACCCTAACCCTAACCCTAACCCTAAACATAACCCTAATCCTAACCCTAACCCTAACTCTAAGCATAACCCTAAAAATAACCCTAACCCTAATCCTTAAACGTACCCTAACCCTAAACCTAACCTTAACCCCAACCCTAATCCTAACCCTAACCCTAAACCTAACCCTTTCCCTTACCCTATCCCTAACCCTAAACCTAACCCTAACCCTACCCTAACCATTACCCTAACCCTAACCCTAACCTAACCCTAAACCTTACCCTTACACGTACCCTAACCCTAACCCTAAACCTAACCCTAACTCTTACCGTAACCATAACCCTTACCCTTACCCTAACCCTAACCCTAACCCTTAAACTAAACCTAACCCTAACCCTAAACCTTACACTAACCCTAACCCTAGTCCTAACCCCTAACCTTAACCGTAAACCTAACTCTAACCGTAACCCTAACCCTAACCGTAACCATTACCCTAACTCTAACCCTAATCCTTACCCTAACCCTAACCCTAAACCTAACCTTAAACCTAACCCTAACCCTAATCCTAACCCTAACCTTAACCCTAAACCTAACGCTAACCCTTGCCCTTACCCTAACCCTAACCCTAAGCCTAACCCTAACCCTAATATTAACCCTAACCTTAACCCTAAACCTAACCCTAACCCTAACCCTTGCCCTTGCCCTTGCCCTAACCCTAACCCTAAACCTAACACTAACCCTAAACCTAACCCAAACCCTAATCCTTACCCTTATCCTAAACCTAACCCTAACACTAACAATTACCCTTATCCTAAACCCTACCATAACCCTTACCCTAACCCTAACCCTAACCCTACCCTAACCCTAATCCTAACCCTAACCCTTACCCTTACCCTTACCCTAACCCTAACCCTAACCCTAACCCTAACCCTTACCCTAACCCTAAACCTAAAACTTACCCTTACCCTAACCCTAACCCTAACCTTAACCCCAACCCTAAACCTAATCCTAACCCTAAGACTTACCCTTACCCTAACCCTAACCCTAACCCTAACCCTAAACCTTACCCTAACCCTAAACCTAAATCTAACCCTAAACCTTACCCTTACCCGCACCCTAACCATAACCTTGACCCTAATCCTAAACCTAACCCTAACCCTAACTCTTATCCTTACCCAAACCCTAACCATAACCCAATCCCTAACCCTAACCATAACCCTAAACCGAACCCTTACACTTAACCTAACCCTAACCCTAAACCTAACCCTAAACCTTACCCTTACCCTAACCCTAACCCTAACCCTAACCCTAACCTTAACCAAAACCCTTACCCTAAACCTAACCCTAACCCTAACCCTAACCCTTATCCTTACCCTAACCCTAACCCTAACTCTAACCCTAAACCTAACCCTAATCCTAACCCTAACCCTTACGCATACCATACCGTAACGCTAATCTTAAACCTAAACCTAACCCTAACCCAAACCCTAAACCTAACCCTAACCCTAACCTTAATCCTAACCCTTACCCTTACCCTAATCCTAACCCTAACCCTAACACTCACCCTTACCCTTACCCTAACCATAACCCTAACTCTAACCCTAAACCCTACCCTTACCCTAACCCTAACACTAACCATTACCCTAACCCTAACCTAACTCTTACCCTTACCCTAACCCTAACCCTAAACTTAACCCCAAACCTAAACCTAACTCTAAAGCTAACCCTTACCCTAACACTTACCCTAACACTAACCCTAACCCTCACCCTAACCCTAACACTTAACCTTACCCTAACCCTAACCCTAACCCTTACCCTTACCCTAACCCTAACCCTAACGCTAACACTTACCCTAACCTAACCCTAAACCTTACCCTAACCCTAAACCTAACCATAGCCCTTTCCCTAACCCTAACCCTAACCCTAACCCTAACTCCTAACCCTAAACCTTAAACTAACCCTAACCATAACCCTAACCATAACCCTTACTCTTAACCAACCCTAAATCTCACTCTAACCCTAACCCTAAACCTAACCCTTAAACTAACCCTAACCTTAACCCTAACCCTTACCCTAACCTACCCTAACACAAACCCTAACCTTAACCCTAACCCTAAACTCTAACTGAACCCTAACCCTAACCGTAACCCTAACCCTAACCCTTACCCTAACCCTAACCCTAACACTAACACTTACACTTACCTAACCCTAACCCTAATCCTAACTCTTTCCCTAACATTAAACCTAACCATAACCGTAACCCCTAACCCTAACCCTAACCCTAACCCTAACCGTAACCATAACCCTAATTCTAACCCTAACCCTAACCTTAACCCTTACCCTAACCCTAACCTAACCCTTAACCTTACCCTAACCCTAACCCGAACCTTAACCCCAACCTTAAACCTAACCCTAACCCTAACCCTAACCCTTACCCTAACCCTAAACCTAACCCTTACCCTAACCCTAATCTTAACCCTAACCCTTAACCTTACCCTCACCCTAACCTTAACAATAATATTTATCCTTACTCTAAGCCTAACCCTAAACCTAACCCTAATCCTAAACCTAAACCTTAAACTTACCATAACCCTAAACCTAACCCTAACCAATACCCTTACCCTAATCCTAACCCTAACCCTAACCCTGACCATAACTTTAACCCTAAACCTTACCCTTACCCTAACCCTAACCGTAACACTAACCCTAACCCTAACACTTACCCTAACCCTAACCCTAACCCTAACACGTAACCTTACCCTAACCCTAACCCTAACCCTAAACCTAAACCTAACCCTAATCCTAACTCTAACCCTAACCCTAAGCATAACCCTAACCCTAAACCTAACCCTAATAATTAAATGTACCCTAACCATAAACCTAACCTTAACCCCAACCCTATACCTAACCCTAACCCTAACCGTTACCCTTACCATATCCCTAACCCTAAACCTAATCCTAAACCTAACCCTAACCCTAACCCTAACCCTAAACTAACCCTACCCTAACCCTAACACTAACCCTAACCATAAGCCTAACCCTAACCATTACCCTAACCCTAACCCTAACCCTAATTATAACCCTAACCCTTACCCTTACCCTAACCCTAAACCTAATCCTAAACCTAACCCTAACCCTAACCCTAACCCTAAACTAACCCTACCCTAACCCTAACACTAACCCTAACCCTAAGCCTAACCCTAAACCAAAACCTAACCCTAATCCTTACCCTTATCCTAAACCTAACCCTAACACTAACATGTACGCTTACCCTAAACCCTACCCTATCCCTAACCTTAAACTTTACCTAAAACTAACCCTAACCCTAACGCTAAACCTAACACTAACCCTAACCCTAAACCTAACCCTTACCCTTACCCTAAACCTAAACCTAAACCTACCCCTCACCCTAACCCTAACACTAAACCTAACCTGTAACCCTAAACCTAACCCTAACCCTTACCCTTATCCTAACCCAAAAACAAAACCTAACCCTCACCTTAACCCTAAACCTAACCCTAAACTCTAACCCTAATCCTAAACCTAACCCTCATCCTTACACTTATCCTAAACCTAACCCTAACACTAACACTTACCCTTACCCTAAACCCTATCCTAACCCTAACCCTAACCCTAACCCTTACCCTTACCCTAACCCTAAACCTAACCCTAACCCTAACCCTTACCCTTACCCTAACCCTAACCCTAACCCTAACCCTAACCCTAAACCTAAGCCGAACCCTAACCCTAAACCTTACCCTTACCTTAACCCTAACCCTAACACTAACCCTTACGCTTACCCTAACGCTAACACTAACCCTAACCCTAACCTTAACCCCAACCTTAAACCTAACCCTAACCCTAACCCTAACCCTTAACCTAACCCTAACCCTTACCCTAACTCTAACCCTAATCTTAACCCTAACCCTTACCCTTACCCTCACCCTAACCTTAACTCTAATATTTATACTTATGCTAACTCTAACCGTAAACCTAACCCTAACCCTAAACCTAAACCTTACACTTACCATAACCCTAAACCTAACCCTAACCCTTACCCTAACCCTAACCCTAACCCTAACCCTGACCATTATTTAACCCTAAATCTTACCATTACCCTAACCCTAATCGTAACACTAACCCTAACCCTAACACTTCCCCTAACCCTAACCCTAACCCTAACACATAACCTTACCCTAACCCTAACCATAACCCTAAACCTAAACCTAACCCTAATCCTAACCCTAACCTTAACCCTAAGCATAACCCTAACCCTAACCCAAACCCTAATCCTTAAATGTATCATAAGCCTAAACCTAACCTTAACCCCAACCCTAAACCTAACCCTAACTCTAACCCTTACCCTTACCTTATCCCTAACCCTAAACCTAACCCTAACCCTTACCCTAACCATTACCCTAACCCTAACCCTAATCCTAACCCTAACCCTAACCCTTACACTAACCCTAACCCTAACTCTAAACCTAAACCTAGCCCTAACCCTTAAACTAACCCTACCCTAAACCTAACCCTAACCCTAACCCTAACCCTAAACCTAACCCCTAACCCTAAACCAAAACCTAACCCTAACCCTTACCCTAACCCTAACCCTAACCCTAACCTTAACCCTAACCCTAACACTAACCCTAAAAATTACACTTACCCTAACCCTAACCCTAACCCTAACTCTAACCCTAACCCTAACCCTTAACCTAACCCTAACCCTAACCCTAACCCTAACACTTATCCTTACCCAAACCCGAACCCTAACCCTTACCCTAACCCTAACCCTAAACCTAACCCTAACCTTAACCTTAAACCTAAGCCTAACCCTAACCCTAACCCTAATCTTAACTCTAATATTTATCCTTACTCTAACCCTAACCCTAAACCTAATCCTAATCCTAAACCTAAACCTTACACTTATCATAACCCTAATCCTAACCCTAACCCTTACCCTTACCCTACCCCTAACCCTAACCCTAACCCTGACCATTACTTTAACCCTAAACCTTACCCTTACCCTAACCCTAACCGTAACACTAACCCTAACCCTAACACTTTCCCTAACCCTAACCCTAACACGTAACCTTACCCTAACCCTAACCCTAACCCTAAACCTAAACCTAACCCTAATCCTAACTCTAACCCTAACCCTAAGCATAACCCTAACCCTAAACCTAACCCTAATAATTAAATGTACCCTAACCCTAAACCTAACCTTAACCCCAACCCTATACCTAACCCTAACCCTAACCGTTACCCTTATCCTATCCCTAACACTAAACCTAACCCTAACCCTAACCCTAACCATTACCCTAACCCTAACCCTAACCCTAATTATAACCCTAACCCTTACCCTTACCCTAACCCTAAACCTAATCCTAAACCTAACCCTAACCCTAACCCTAACCCTAAACTAACCCTAACCTAACCCTAACCCTAACCCTAACCCTAAGCCTAACCCTAAAAGAAAACCTAACCCTAATCCTTACCCTTATCCTAAACCTAACCCTAACACTAACATGTACGCTTACCCTAAACCCTACCCTAACCCTAAACTTAAACTTTACCCTAACCCTAACCCTAACCCTAACCCTTACCCAACCCTAACCCTAACCCTTATCCAACCCTAACCCTAACCCTAACCTTAATCCTAAACCTAACCCTAACCCTAACGCTAAACCTAACACTAACCCTAACCCTAAACCTAACCCTTACCCTTACCCTAACCCAAAACCTAAACCTACCACTCACCCTAACCCTAACACTAAACCTAACCTGTAACCCCAACCCTAACCCTTACCCTTATCCTAACCCAAAAACAAAACCTAACCCTCACCTTAACCCTAAACCTAACCCTAACCTCTAACCCTAACCCTAAATCTAACCCTAATCCTTACCCTTATCCTAAACCTAACCCTAACACTAACACTTACCCTTACCCTAAACCCTACCCTAACCCTAACCCTAACCCTTACCCTAACCCTAACCCTAACCCTTACCCTTACCCTAACCCTAAACCTAACCCTAACCCTAACCCTTACACTTACCCTAACCCTAACCCTAACTCTAAACCTAACCCTAACCCTTAAACTAACCCTAACCCTAACCCTAACCCTAACACTTACCCTTACCGAAACACTAACCCTAACCCTGCCCTTACCCTAACCCTAACCCTAAACCTAACCCTAACCATTACCCTTACCCTAACCCTAACCCTAACCCTAACCTTAACCTTAAACCTAACCCTAACCCTAACCCTAATCCTTATCCTTACCGTAACCCTAACGCTAACTCTAACCCTAAACCTAACCCTTACGCTTACCCTAATGCTAAACCTAACATTAACCCTAACCCTAACCCTAAACCTAACCCTAACCCTAACCTTAAGCCTAACCCTTACTCTTACCCTAAACCTAACCTTAACCCTAACACTTACCCTTACCCTTACCCTAAATTTAACCCTAACCCTAACCCTAAACCTTACCCTGAGCCTAACCCTAAAACTAACCCTTACCCTACCCCTAACCCAAACTCTGACCCTTACAATTATCCTTACCCTTACCCTTACCCTAACCCTAAACCTAACCCTAACCCTACCCTAACCTTAACCCTTCCCCTAAACCTTACCCTAATCCTAACCTTAAACCTAACCCTAACCTGACCTTAACCCTAAGCCTAACCCTAACCTAACCCTTACCCTTACCCTAACCCTAACCCTAACCTTAACCCCAAACCTAAACCTAAACCGAACCCTAACCCTAACCCTAACCCTTACCCTAACCCTATCCCTAACCCTAATACTAACCCTTACCCTTACCCTCACCCTAACATTAACCCTAACCCTAATCCTAACTCTTTCCCTAACCTAAACCTAACCTGAACCGTAACCCCTAACCCTAACCCTAACTCTAATCCTAACCCTTACCCTTACCCTAACCCTAACCCTAACCCTAACCCTAACCATAACCCTAATCCTAACCCTAAACCTAACCCTAACCCTAACTTTAACCCTAACCCTAACCCTAACCCTAACATAACCCTTACCCTTACCCTAACCCTAACCCGAACCTTAGCCCCAACCTTAAACCTAACCCTAACCCTAACCCTAACCCTTACCCTAAACCTAACCCTTACCCTAACTCTAACCCTAATCTTAACCCTAACCTTTACCCTTACCCTCACCCTAACCTTAACTCTAATATTTATCCTTATGCTAACTCTAACCGTAAACCTAACCCTAACCCTAAACCTAAACCTTACCCTTACCATAACCCTAAGCCTAACCCTAACCCTTACCCTAACCCTAACCCTAAACCTAACCCTGACCATTACTTTAACCCTAAATCTTACCATTACCCTAACCCTAACCGTAACACTAACCCTAACCCTAACACTTCCCCTAACCCTAACCCTAACCCTAACACATAACCTTACCCTAACCCTAACCCTAACCCTAAACCTAAACCTAAACCTAATCCTAACCCTAACCTTAACCCTAAGCATAACCCTAACCCTAACCCTAACCCTAATCCTTAAATGTACACTAACCCTAAACCTAACCTTAACACCAACCCTAAACCTAACCCTAACTCTAACCCTTACCCTTACCCTATCCCTAACCATAAACCTAACCCTAACCCTAACCCTAACCTTACCCTAACCCTAACCCTAATCCTAACCGTAACGCTTACCCTTACCCTAACCCTAACCCTAACCCTAAACCTAAACCAAACCCTAACCCTTAAACTAACCCTACCCTAACCCTAACCCTAACCCTAAGCCTAACCCCTAACCCTAAACCAAAACCTAACCCTAACCCTTACCCTAAACCTAACCCTAACCCTAAACCTAACCTTAACCCTAACCCTAACACTAACCCTAACAATTACACTTACCCTAACCCTAACACTAACCCTAACCCTAACCCTAACCCTAACCTTAAACCCAACCCTAAACCTAATCCTAACCCTAACACTTACCCTTACCCTAACCCTAACCCTAATTCTAACCCTAACCCTAACCCTTAACCTAACCCTAACCCTAACCCTAACCTTAACACTTATCCTTACCCAAACCCGAACCCTAACCCTTACCCTAACCCTAACCCTAAACCTAACCCTAAACATTACCCTTACCCTAACCCTAACCCTAACCCTAACCTTAACCTTAAACCTAACCCTAACCCCAACCCTAACCCTTATCCTTACCGTAACCCTAACGCTAACTCTAACCCTAAACCTAACCCTAACCCTAACCTAACCCTTACGCTTACCCTAACGCTAAATGTAACATTAACCCTAACCCTAACCCTAACCCTAACCCTAACCCCTAACCCTAAACCAAAACCTAACCCTAACCCTTACCCTAACCCTAAACCTAACCCTAACCTTAAACCTAACCCTAACACTAACCCTGACAATTACACTTACCCTAACCCTAACACTAACCCTAACTCTAACCTTAACCCCACCCTAAACCTAATCCTAACCCTAACACTTACCCTTACCCTAACCCTAACACTAACTCTAACCCTGACCCTAACCCTTAACCTAACCCTAACCCTAACCCTAACCCTAACACTTATCCTTACCCAAACCCGAACCCTAACCCTTACCCTAACCTTAACCCTAAACCTAACCCTAACCTTAACCTTAAACCTAACCCTAACCCTAACCCTAACCCTTATCCTTACCGTAACCCTAATGCTAACTCTAACCCTAAACCTAACCCTAACCCTAACCTAACCCTTACGCTTACCTTAACGCTAAACGTAACATTAACCCTAACCCTAACCCTAAACCTAACCCTAACCCTAACCTTAACCCTAAGCCTTACTCTTACCCTAAGCCTAACCTTAACCCTAACACTTACCCTTACCCTTACCCTAAACTTAACCCTGACCCTAACCCTAAACCTTACCCTTAGCCTAACCCTAAAACTAACCCTTACCCTACCCCTAACCCTAACTCTAACCCTTACAATTACCCTTACCCTTACCCTTACCCTAACCCTATACCTAACCCTAACCCTAACCCTAACCCTAACCCTTCCCCTAACCCTAACCCTAATCCTTACCTTAAACCTAACCCTAACCCTGACCTTAACCCTAAGCCTAACCCTAACCTAACCCTTACCCTTACCCTAACCCTAAAACTAACCTTAACCCCAAACCTAAACCTAACCCTAACCCTAACCCTAACCCTTACCCTAACCCTATCCCTATCCCTAACCCTAACCCTTACCTTTACCCTCACCCTAACATTAACCCTAACCATAACCCTAACCTTAATTGTAACATTTTTCCTTACCCTAACCCTAACACTAAACCTAACCCTAACCCTAACCCTAACCCTAAACATAACCCTAATCCTACCCCTAACCCTAACTCTAAGCATAACCCTAACCCTAACCCTAACCCTAACCCTAATCCTAACCCTAAACCTTACCCTTATCCTAACCCTAACCCTAACCCTAAACCTAACCCTAACCATAACCCTTAAACTAACCCTAAACTAACCCAAACCCTAACCCTAACCCTAACCCTAAGCCTAACACCTAACCCTAAAGCAAAACCTAACCCTAATCCTTACCCTTATCCTAAACCTAACACTAACATTTACCCTTATCATAAACCCTACCCTAACCCTAATCCTAACCCTAACCCTTACCCTAACCCTAACCCTAACCCTAACTCTTACACTTACCCTAACCCTAAAACTAACCCTAACCCTTACCCTTACCCTAAACCTAACCCTAACCCTAACATTAAACCTAACCCTAACCCTAACCCTAACCCTTACCCTAACCTAACCCTAACCCTCACCCTAACCCTCACCCTAACCCTAACCTTAACCCTAACCCTAACCCTAACCCTAACCCTTACCCTTACCCTAAAACTAACACTAACCCTAACCCTAACCTTAACACTAACCCTAATCCTTGCCCTTACCCTAACCCTAACTCTAACTCTAATCCTAACCCTAACACTTACCCTAACCCTAACCCTAACACTTACCCTAACCCTAATCCTAATCCTAACCTCAAACTTAACCCTAACCCTAACCCTTACCCTTACTATAACACTAATCCTAACCCTAACCTTAAAAATAACCCTAACCCTTACCCTTACCCTAACCCTAATCCTAACCCTAAATCTAACCCTAATCCTAACCCTAACCCTAACCTCAACCTTAACCCTAACCATAACCCTAACCCTAAACCTTACCCTTACCCTAACACTAAGCCTAACCCTAACCCTAACCCTAACCTTTACCATAACCATAACCCTAATCATAACCCTAAACCTAACCCTAATCCTAACCTTAACCCTAACCCTAACCTTAACTCTAACATTTATCCTTAGCCTACCCTAACCCTAACGCTAACCCTAACCCATACCTAACCCTTACCCTAACCTTAACCATAACCCTAACCCTAACCCTGACCCTAACTTTAACCCTAACCCTTACACTTACCCTAACCCTAACCGTAACCCTAACCATAACCCTAACACTTACCCTAACCCTAACCCTAAGGCTAACCCTAACCCTAACCCTAACACATAACCTTACCCTAAACCTAACCCTAACCCTAACCCTAACCCTAAGCATAACCCTAATCCTACCCCTAACCCTAACTCTAAGCATAACCCTAACCCTAACCCTAACGCTAATCCTTAAATGTACCCTAACCCTAAACCTAAACTTAACCCCAACCCTAAACCTAACCCTTACCGTAACCCTAACCCTTACCTTTACCCTATCCCTAAGCCTGAACCTAAACCTAACCCTAACCATAACCGTTACCCTAACCCTAACCCTAACCTAACCCTAATCCTTTCCCTTACCCGAACCCTAACCCTAACCATAAACCTAACACTAACCCTTGCCCTTAACATAACCCTAACCCTAAACCTAACACTAACCCTAAACCTAACCCTAACCCTAACCCTAACCCTAAGCATAACCCTAATCCTACCCCTAACCCTAACTCTAAGCATAACCCTAACCCTAACCCTAACGCTAATCCTTAAATGTACCCTAACCCTAAACCTAAACTTAACCCCAACCATAAACCTAACCCTTACCGTAACCCTAACCCTTACCTTTACCCTATCCCTAAGCCTGAACCTAAACCTAACCCTAACCATAACCGTTACCCTAACCCTAACCCTAACCTAACCCTAATCCTTTCCCTTACCCGAACCCTAACCCTAACCATAAACCTAACACTAACTCTTACCCTAACCCTAACCCTTACCTTACCCTATCCCTAACCTAACCCTTAATCTAAACCTAACCCTAACCCTAACCCTTACACTAACCCTAACCCTAGTCCTATCTCCTAACCCTAACCGTAAACCTAACTCTAAAGCTAACCCTAACCCTAACCCTAACCTTAAACCTAACCCTAACCCTAATCCTAACCCTAACCTTAACCCTAAACCTAACCCTAACCCTTGCCATTAACATAACCCTAACCCTAAACCTAACACTAACCCTAAACCTAACCTTAACCCTAATCCTTACCCTTGTCATAAACCTAACCCTAACACTAACAATTACCCTTATCCTAAACCCTACTATAACCCTTATCCTAACCCTAACCCTAACACTTACCCTAACCCTAATCCTAACCCTAACCCTTACCCTTACCCTAACCCTAACCCTAACCCTAACCCTAACCTTTACCCTAACCCTAACCCTAAACCTTACCCTTACCTTAACCCTAACCTTAATCCTAACCGTTACGCTTATCCTAACGCTAAACCTAACCCTAACCCTAACCCTAACCCTAACCCTAACCTTAACCCTAATCCTAAACCTAACCCAAACCTTAACCCTTATCCTTACCCAAACCCTAACCCTAACCCAATCCCTAACCCTAACCATAACCCTAAACCGAACCCTTACACTTACCCTAACCCTAACCCTAAACTTAACACTAACCCTTACCCTTACCCTAACACTAACACTAACCCTAACCCTAACCCTAACCTTAACCCTAACGCTAACCCTATCCCTAACCCTTACACTTACCCTAACCCTAACCTTAACCTTACCCTAAACCTAACCCTAACCCTAACCTTAACCCTAAGCATAAACCTTGCCCTACCCTAACCCTAACCCTAAACCTAACCCTAACCCTAACCCTAACGCAAACCCTTACCCTAACCCTAACCCTAACCCAAACGCTAACACTTACCCTAACCCTAACCCTAACCCTTACCATAACCCTAACCCTAACCATAACCCTTTCCCTAACCTAACCCTAACCCTAACCCTAACACCTAAACCTAAAGCTTAACCTAACCCTAACCCTAACCTTAATCCTAAACCTTGCCCTTACCCTAAACCTAACCCTAACCCTAACACTCACCCTTACCCTTACCCTAACCCTAAACCTAACCCTTACCCTTACCCTAACCCTAACTCTAACCATTACCCTAACCCTAACCCTAACACTTACCCTTACCCTTACCCTTACCCAAACCCTAAACCTAACCTTAACCCTAACCCTAACCCTAACCCTTACCCTTACCCTAACCCTAACCCTTACCCTAACACTTACCCTAACCCTAACACTAACCCTAATCCTAACCTTAACCCTAACCCTAACCCTAACCCTAAACCTTACCATTACCCTAACCCTAGGCCTAACCCTTAACCCTAAACCTATACCTAAATCTAAACCTAACCCTAACCCTAACCCTAACCCTAACCCTTACCCTAACTCTAACCCTAACCCTTACCCTAAACTTATCCCTAGCCCTAACCCTAACCTTAACCCTAACCCTAATCCTAATCCTAACCCTAACCTTACCCCTAACCCTAATCCTAACCCTTGCCCTTACCCTAACCCTAACCCTAAACCTAACACTAACCCTAACCCTAACCTTAACCCTAACCCTTACCCTTATCCTAACCCTAACCCAAAACCTAAACCTCACCTTAACCCTAACCCTAACCCTATCCTTAACCTCTAACCCTAACCCTAAACCTCACCCTAATCCTTACCCTTATCCTAAACCTAACCCTAACACTAACACTTACCCTTACCCTAAAACCTACCCTAACCCTAACCCTAACCCTAACCCTAATCCTTAACCTAACCCTAACCCTAACCCTTAACCTTACCCTAACCCTAACTCTAACCCTAAACCTAAGCCTAATCCTAACCCTAAACCTTACCCTTACCTTAACCCTAACCCTAGCACTAACCCTTATGCTTACCCTAACGCTAACCCTAACCCTAACCCTAACCCTAACCCGAACACATACCATTACCCTAACTCTAACCCTAACCGTAACCCTAAACCTAACCTTAACCCCAACCCTAAACCTAATCCTAACCCTAACACTTACCCTTACCCTAACCCTAACCCTAACACTAACCCTAACTCTAACCCTTAACCTAACCCTGACCCTAACCCTAACCCTAACACTTATCCTTACCCAAACCCTAACCCTAACCCTAACCCTTACCCTAACCCTAACCCTAAACCTAACCCTAACCATTACCCTTACCCTAACCCTAACCCTAACCCTTATCATTACCCTAACCCTAACGCTAACTCTAACCCTAAACCTAACCCTAACCCTAACCTAACCCTTACACTTAACCTAACGCTAAACCTAACATTAACCCTAACTCTAACCCTAAACCTAACCCTAACCCTAACCTTAACCCTAAACTTACCCTTACACTAAACCTAACCTTAACCCTAACACTTACCCTTACCCTTACACTAACCTTAACCCTAACCCTAACCCTAAACCTTATCCTTACCCTAACCCTAAATATAACCCTTACCCTACCACTAACCCTAACTCTAACCCTTACAATTACCCTTACCCTTACCCTTACCCTAACCCTAACCCTAACCCTAACCCTAACCCTGACCTTAACCCTAAGCCTAACCCTAACCTAACCCTTACCCGTACCCTAAACCTAACCCTAAACCTAACCCTAACCCTAACGTAACCCTTACCCTTACCCTAACCCGAACCCTAACCTTAACCCCAAACCTAAACCTAACTGTAACGCTAACCCTAACCCTAACCCTTCCCCTAACACTAACCCTAACCCTAACCCTAACCCTAAGCCTAACCCTTCCCCTAACCCTAACCCTAACCCTAACCCTAACCCTAACCTTAATTGTAACATTTTTCCTTACCCTAACCCTAACCCTAAACCTCACCCTAATCCTAAACCTAAACTTAACCCTAAGCATAACCCTAACCCTAAACCTAACCCTAATCCTTAAATGTACCCTAACCCTAAACCTAACTTTAACCCCAAACCTAAACCTAACCGTAACCCTAACCCTTACCCTTACCCTATCCCTAACCCTAAACCTAATCCTAACCCTAACCCTTACCCTTACCCTAACCGCAACCCTAAACCTAAACCTAACCCTAACCCTAACCCTAACCCTACAATTACCCTAACCCTAACCCTTACCCTAACCTAACCCTAACCCTTACCCTAACCCTAACCCTAACCCTAACCTTAACCCTAACCATAACACTAACCCTAACAATTACCCTTACCCTAACCCTAACACTAACCCTAAACCTAACCCTAAACTTAACCCTAACCCTAATCCTTGCCCTTCCCCTAACCCTAACTCTAACTCTAACCCTAACCCTAACACTTACCCTAACCCTAACCCTAACCCTTACCCTAACCCTAATCCTAACCCTAACCTCAAACTTAACCCTAAACCTAACCCTTAGCCTTACTCTAACACTAAGCCTAACCCTAACCTTAACCCTAACCCTAACCCTTACCCTAACCCAAACCCTAATCCTAAACCTAAATCTAACCCTAACCCTAACCCTAACCTCAATCTTAACCCTAACCATAACCCTAACCCTAAACCTTACCCTTACCCTAAGACTAAGCCTAACCCTAACCCTAACCCTAATGCTTACCATAACCATAACCCTAATCATAACCCTAAAACTAACCCTAATCCTAACCTTAACCCTAATCCTGACCTTAACTCTAACATTTATCCTTACCCTAACCTAACCCTAAACCTAACCCTAACCCCAAACCTAACCCTTACCCTTACCCTAACACTAACCCTAACCCTGACCCTAACTTTAAACCTAAACCTTACCCTTACGCTAACCAAACCCTAACCCTAACCCTTAC
Source organism: Megascapheus bottae (assembly GCA_024803745.1). Taxonomy (NCBI): domain Eukaryota; kingdom Metazoa; phylum Chordata; class Mammalia; order Rodentia; family Geomyidae; genus Megascapheus; species Megascapheus bottae. The sequence goes on from JANJXV010000048.1 coordinate 3,571,994, forward strand.
ACTAACCCTAAACCTAGTCCTATCTCCTAACCCTAACTGTAAACCTAACTCTAACCCTAACCCTAACCCTAACCCTAACCCTTACCCTAACTCTAACCCTAACCCTTACCCTAACCCTAACCCTAACCTTAAACCTAACCCTAACCCTAATCCTAACCCTAACCTTAACCCTAAACCTAACCATAACCCTAATCCTTACCCTTATCCTAAACCTAACCCTAACACTAACAATTACCCTTATTCTAAACCCTACCATAACCCTTACCCTAACCCTAACCCTAACCCTTACCCTAACCCTAATCCTAACCCTAACCCTTACTCTTACCCTAACCCTAACCCTAACCCTAACCCTAACCCTAACCCTAACCCTTACCCTAACACTAACCATACACCTTACCCTTACCTTAACCCTAACCCTAATCCTAACTTTACGCTTAACCTAACGCTAAACCTAACCCTAACCCTAAGCCTAAACCTAACCCTTACCCTTACCCTAATCCTAAACCTAACCGTAACCGTAACCCTAACCCTAACCCAAACCCTAACCCTTACCCTAACCCTAACCCTAACCCTTACCTTACTCTAACCCTAACCCTAACCTTAACCCCAACCCTAAACCTAATCCTAACCCTAAGTCTTACCCTTACCCTAACCCTAACCCTAAACCTAAACCTAACCCTAACCCTTACCCTAACCCTAAACCTAAATCTAACCCTAAACCTTACCCTTACCCGCACCCTGACCATAACCTTAACCCTAATCCTAAACCTAACCCTAACCCTAAACCTTATCCTTACCCAAACCCTAACCCTAACCCAATCCCTAACCCTAACCATAACCCTAAACCGAACCCTTACACTTACCCTAACCCTAACCCTAAACCTAACCCTAACCCTTACCCTTACGCTAACCCTAACCCTAACCCTGACCCTAACCTTAACCCTAACCCTTACCCTAAACCTAACCCTAACCCTAACCCTAACCCTTATCCTTACCCTAACCCTAACCCTAACTCTAACCCTAAACATAACCCTAACCGTAACCCTAACCCTTATCCTAACCCTAGTCCTAACCCTAAACCTAACCATAACCATAACCCTAAACCGAACCCTTACACTTACTCTAACCCTAACCCTAAACCTAACCCTAACCCTTATCCTTACCCTAACCCTAACCCTAACCCTAACACTAACCTTAACCCTAAACCTTACCCTAAACCTAACCCTAACCCTGACCCTAATTTTAACCCTAACCCTTACCCTTACCCTAACCCTAACCATAACACTAAACCTAAGCCTAACACGTACCCTAACCCTAACCCTAACCCTAACGCTAACCATAACACATAACCTTACCCTAACGCTAACCCTAACCCTAACCCTAAACCTAACCCTAATCCTAACCCTAACAATAACCCTAAGCATAACCCTAACCCTAACCCTTACCCTAATCCTTAAATGTACCCTAACCCTAAACCTAACGTTAACCCCAACCCTAAACCTAACCCTAACACTAACCTTACTCTTACCCTATCCATAAACCTAAACCTAACCCTAACCCTAACCCTAACCATTACCCTAATCCTAAACATAACCCTAACCCTTACCCTAACCATAACTCTAACCCTAAACCTAACCCTAACCCTAGCCTAAACCTAACCCTAACCCTAACACATAACCTTACCCTAACCCTAACCCTAACCCTAACCCTAATCCTAACCCTAACCCTAACCCTAAGAATAACCCTAACCCTAAACCTAACCCTAATCATTAAACATACCCTAACCCTAAACCTAACCTCAACCCCAACCGTAAACCTAACCCTAACCCTAACCCTTACTCTTACCCTGTCACTAACCCCAAAAATAACCCTAACGGTAACCCTAACCATTACCCTAACCCTAACCCTAATCCTAACCCTAACCCTTACCCTAACTCTTACCCTAACCCTAACACCTACCCTTACACTAACCCTAACCCTAACCCTTAAACTAAACCTAACCCTAACCCTTACCCTAACCCTAAGCCTAGGCCTAACCCGAACCCTAACCCTCAACCTAACTCTAACCCTAACCCTAACCCTAATGCTAACCCTTACCCTAACTCTAACCCTAACCCTTACCCTAACCCTAATCCTAACTCTAACCTTAACCCTAGTCCTAACACTAATCCTAACCCTAAACTTAACCCTAACCCTATCCCTAACCCTTGCCCTTACCCTAAGCCTTACACTAATCCTAACACTAACCCTAACCCTAACCCTAACCATAACACTTACCCTAAACATAACCCTATTCCTAATCCTTACCCTAACCCTAAACCTTACCCTAAACCTTACCCTTTCCCTAACCCTAACCCTAACCCTAACCCTAACCCTTACCCTTACCCTAACCCTAACCCTAACCCTAACACTTTCCATTTTCCTAACCCTAACCTTAACCCCAACCCTAAACTTAACCATAACCATAACCATAACCCTTACCCAAACCCTAACCCTAACCCTAACCATAACACTTACCCTTACCCTAACCCTAACCCTTATCCTAACCCTAACCCTAACTCTAACCCTAACCCTTAACCTAACCCTAACATTAACCCTAACCCCTAACCCTAACCCTTACACTTTCCCTTACCCTAACCCTAACCCTAACCCTTACCCTTACCCTAAACCTAACCCTTACCCTAACCCTAACCCTAACCCTAACCCTAACCTCAAACTTAAACCTAACCCTAAACCTAAACATAACCCTAACCCTTACCCTTCCTCTAACACTAAGCCTAACCCTAACCCTAACGCTAACCCTTACCCGAACCCTAACCATCACCCTAAACTTAACTCTAACATTTATCCTTACCCTAACCCTAACCTCAACTTTAACCCTAACCCTAAACCTAAAACTTACCCTTACCCTAACACTAAGTCTAACCCTAACCCTAAATCTAACCCTAACCCTTACCCTAACCATAACCCTAATCCTACCCCTAACCCTAACCCTCACCCTAACCTTAACTCTAACATTTATCCTTACCCTAACCCAAAGCTTAACCCTTACCCTAACCCTAACCCTAGCCCTAACCTCAAACTTAACCCTAACCCTAACCCTAACCATAACCCTTACCCTTACTCTAAGCCTAAGCCTAACCCCTAACCCTAACCCTAACCCAAAACCTAACCCTAATCCTTACCCTTATCCTAAACCTAACCCTAACAATAACACTTACCCTTACCCTAAACCTACCCTAACCCTAACCCTAACTGTAAACCTTACCCTTACCCTAACCCTAACCCTAACCCTAAACTAAACCTAACCCTAACCCTAACCCTAACCCTAACCCTTACCCTAACATAACCCTAACCCTTTCTCTAACCCTAACCCTAAACCTAACCCTAACCCTAACACTAACCCTAACACTTACCCTAACCCTAACCTTAACCCTCACCCTAACCCTTGCCTTTACCCTAACCCTAACCCTAACTCTAACCCTAATCCTAACCCTTACCCTAAACCTAAACCTAACACTTACCCTAAACCTAACCCTAACCTCTAACTTAACCCTAAACCTAACCGTAACCCTAACCCTTACCCTTACTCTAACACTATGCCTAACCCTAACCCTAACCCTAATCCTAACCTTAAACCTAACCCTAACCCTGACCTTAACCCTAACCCTAACCCTAACCTAACCCTTACACTTACCCTAACCCTAACCCTAACCTTAACCCCAAACATAACCCTAACCCTAACCCTAACACTAACCCTAAACCTTACCCTATCCCTAACCCTAACCCTACTCTTAACCCTTAACCTTACCCTCACCCTAACCTTAACTCTAACCCTAACCCTAACCATAACCTTAATTGTAACATTTTTCCTTACCCTAATCCTAACCCTAAACCTAACCCTAACCCTAAACCTAACCCTTACCCTTACCCTAACCCTAAACCTAACTCTTACCCTTACCCTTACCCTAACCCTATCACTAACACTAACACTTACCCTTACCTAACCCTAACCCTAATCCTAACTCTTTCCCTAACCCTAAACCTAACCATAATCGTAACCCCTAACCCTAAGCCTAACTCTAATCCTATTCCTTACCCTTACCCTAACCCTAACCCTAACCCAAACCCTAACCCTAACCATAACCCTAATCCTAACCCTAAACCTAACCGTAATCCTAACCTTAACCCTAAACCTAACCCTAACCCTGACCTAACCCTTACCCTTACCCTAACCCTAACCTGAACCTTTACCCTAACCTTACACCTAACCCTAACCCTAACACTAACCCTTACCCTAACCCTAACCCTAACCCTAACCCTTACCCTAACCCTAACCCTAATCTTAACCCTAACCCTTACCCTTACCCTCACCCTAACCTTAATTCTAATATTTATCCTTACACTAACCCTAACCCTAAACCTAAACCTAACCCTTACCCTAACCCTAACCCTTATCCTAACCCTAACCCTAACTCTAACCCTAACCCTTAACCTAACCCTACCATTAACCCTAACCCTTAACCCTAACCCTTACCCTTACCCTTACCCTAACCCTAACCCTAAACCTAACACTTTCCATTTTCCTAACCCTAACCTTAACCCCAACCCTAAACCAAACCCTAACCCTAACCATAACCCTTACCCAAACCCTAACCCTAACCCTAACCCTAACACTTACCCTTACCCTAACCCTAACCCTTATCCTAACCCTAACCCTAACTCTAACCCTAACCCTTAACCTAACCCTAACATTAACCCTAACCCCTAACCCTACCCCTTACACTTTCCCTTACACTAACCCTTACCCTAACCCTTACCCTAACCCTAACCCTAACCCTAACCCTTACCCTAACCCTAACCCTTACCCTAACCCTAACCCTAACCCTAACCTCAAACTTAAACCTAACCCTAACCCTAACCCTAACCCTAACCCTTACCCTTACTCTAACACTAAGCCTAACCCTAACCTTAACCCTAATGCTAACACTTACCCTAACCCTAACCCTCACCCTAACCTTAACTCTAACGTTTATCCTTACCCTAACTCTAACCTCAACCTTAACCCTAACCCTAAACCTAAACCTAACCCTTACCCTAACACTAAGTCTAACCCTAACCCTAAATCTAACCCTAACCCTTACCCTAACCATAACCCTAATCCTACCCCTAACCCTAACCCTCACCCTAACCTTAACTCTAACATTTATCCTTACCCTAACCCTAAACCTAACCCTTACCCTAACCCTAACCCTAGCCCTAACCTCAAACTTAACCCTAACCCTAACCCTAACCCTAACCCTTACCCTTACTCTAAGCCTAAGCCTAACCCCTAACCCTAACCCTAACCCTAAACCTAACCCTAACCCTTACCCTTATCCTAAAACTAACCCTAACAATAACACTTACCCTTACCCTAAACCTACCCTAACCCTAACCCTAACTCTAAACCTTACCCTAACCCGAACCCTAACCCTAACCCTTACCCTTACCCTAACCCTAAACCT
>JANJXV010000048.1:3580000-3582500 GCA_024803745.1 Megascapheus bottae
CTAACCCTAACCCTAAACTTTACCCTTACTCTAACCCTAACCATAACCCTTACCCTAACCCTAACCCTAATCTTAACCCTAACCCTTACTCTTACCCTCACCCTAACCTTAACTCTAATATTTATCCTTACGCTAACCCTAACCCTAAACCTAAACCTAAACCTAACCCTAAACCTAAACCTAAACCTTACCCTTACCATAACCCTAAACCTAACCCTAACCCTTACCCTCACCCCAACCCAATCCCTAACCCTAACCCTGACCATAACTTTAACCCTAAAACTTACCCTTACCCTAACCCTTACCCTAACCCTAACACTTACCCTAACCCTAACCCTAACCCTAAACCTAACCCTAACCCTTACCCTAACCCTAACCCTAACCATAATGCTAAACCTAACCCTAATTCTAACCCTAACCATAACCCTTACCCTAACCCTAACCCTAACCCTAACCTCAACCTTAACCCTAACCCTAACCGTAACCCTAACCATAACCCTAACCCTAACCCTAACATTTGCCTTTTCCTAACCCTAAACTAAGCCCCCACCGTAAACCTTACCCTAAACCTAACCATAACCCTTACCCTAACAATAACCCTAACCCTAATACTTACCCTTACCCTACCCCTAACCCTTATCCTAACCCTAACCCTTACCCTTACCCGAACCCTAACCCTAACCCTAACCCTAACCCTAACCCTAACACCTACCCTTACACTAACCCTAACCCTAACCCTTAAACTAAACCTAACCCTAACCTTTACCTTAACCCTAACCCTAGGCCTAACCCCGAACCCTAACCCTAAACCTAACACTTACCCTAACCCTAAACCTAACCTTAACCTTAAACTAACTCTAACCCTAACCCTTACCCTAATCCTAACACTAATTCTAACCTTAACACTAATCCTAACACTAATCCTAACCCTAAACTTAACCCTAACCCTATCCCTAACCCTTGCCCTTACCCTAAGCCCAGCACTAATCCTAACACTAACCCTAACCCTAACCCTAACCCTAACACTTATCCTAAACATAACCCTAATCCTAATCCTTACCCTAACCCTAAACCTTATCCTAAACCTTAACCTTTCCCTAACCCTAACCCTAACCGTAACCCTAACCCTTACCCTTACCCTAACCCTAACCCTAAGCCTAACCCTAACCTTAACCCTAACGTCAACCTTAACCCTAACCCTAACTCTAACCCTAACCCTTACCTTTACTCTAACACTAAGCCTAACCCTAACCCTAACCATAACCTTAACCCGTAGCCTAACCCTAACCCTAATTCTAACCCTAAACCAAACCCTAACCCTAACCCTAACCTCAACCATAACCCTAACCCTAACCCTAACCGTAACCCTTACACTTACCCTAACACTAAGCCTAACGCTAACCCTAACCCTTACCCAAACCATAACCCTAATCGTAACCCTAAACCTTACCCTAACCCTAACCCTAACCCTAACACATAACCTTACCCTAACCCTAATCCTAACCCTAACCGTAACGCTAAATCTAACCCTAATCCTAACCCTTACCATAACCCTTACCCTAAACCTAACCCTAACCCTAACCTCAACCTTAACCCTAAACCTAACCTTAACCGTAACCCTAACCCTAACCCTAACACTTTCCCTTTTCCTAACCCTAAACTTAACCCCCACCCTAACCTTAAACCTAAACCAAACCATAACTCTTACCCTAAACCTAAACCTAACCCTAACACTTACCCTTACCCTAACCCTAACCCTTATCCTAACCCTAACCCTAACTCTAACCCTAACCCTTAACCTAACCCTAACATTAACCCTAACCCCTGACTCTAACCCTTATCCTTACCCTTACCCTAACCTTAACCCTAACCCTAACCCTAACACTTTCCATTTTCCTAACCCTAACCTTAACCCCAAACCTAAACCTAAACCTAACCCTAACCATAACCCTTACCCAAACCCTAAATCTAACCCTAACCCTAACACTTACCATTACCCTAACCCTAACCCTTATCCTAACCCTAAACCTAACTCTAACCCTAACCCTTAACCTAACCCTAACATTAACCCTAACCCCTAACCCTAACTCTTACACGTTCCCTTACCCTAAACCTAACCCTAACCCTTACCCTTACACTAACCGTAACCTTAACCCTAACCCTTACCCTAACACTAACCCTAACCCTTACCCTAACCCGAACCCTAACCCTAACCTCAAACTTAAACCTAACCCTAACCCTAAGCCTAACCCTTACCCTTACTCTAACACTAAGCCTAACCCTAACCCTAACCCTAACGCTAACCCTTACACTAACCCTAACCCTCACCCTAACCTTAACTCTATCATTTATCCTTACCCTAACCATAACCTCAACCTTAACCCTAACCCTAACCCTAAACCTAACCCTTACCCTTACCCTAACACTAAGCCTAACCCTAACCCTAAATCTAACCCTAACCCTTACCCTAACCATAACCCTAATCCTACCCCTATCCCTA
>JANJXV010000048.1:3585000-3592500 GCA_024803745.1 Megascapheus bottae
TAACCCTAACCCTAACCCTTACCCTTACCCTAACCCTAACCCTAACCTTAAACCTAACCCTAACCCTAACCTAACCCTTAGCCTTACCCTAACCCTAACCCGAACCTTAACCCCAACCTTAAACCTAACCCTAACCCTAACCTAACCCTTACCCTGACCCTAACCCTAACCCTTACACTTACCCTAACCCTAAAACTATCCCTAACCCTATCCCTAACCCTTACCCTTACCCTAACCCTAACCCTAACCTAACGCTTACCCAGACTCTAACCCTAAACCTTACACTTACCCTAACCCTAAAACTAACCCTAACCCTATCCCTAACCCTTACCCTTACCCTAACCCTAACCCTAACCTAACGCTTACCCAGACTCTAACCCTAAACCTTACACTTACCCTAACCCTAAAACTAACCCTAACCCTATCCCTAACCCTTACCCTTACCCTATCCCTAACCCTAACCTTAAACCTAACCATAACCCTAACCCTAAACCTTACCCTAACCTAACCCTAAACCTTACCCTAAACCTAAACCTAACCCTAACCCTAACCTTAACCCTAACCCTAACACTAACCCTAACAATTACCCTTACCCTAACCCTAACACTAACCCTAAGCCTAACCCTAACCTTAACCCTAAACCTAATCATTGCCCTTACACTAACCCTAACTCTAACTCTAACCCTAACCCTAACACTTACCCTAACCCTAACCCTAACCCTTACCCCAACCCTAATCCTAACTCTAAACTCAAACTTAACCATAACACTAACCCTAACCCTAACCCTTACCCTTACTCTAACACTAAGCCTAACCCTAACCTTAAACCTAACCCTAACCCTAACCCTAACACTTACCCTAACCATAACCCTAATCATAACCCTAAACCTAACCCTAATCCTAACCTTAACCCTAACACTATCCTTAACTTTAACATTTATCCTTACCCTAACCCTAACCCTAAACCTAACCCTAACCCTAAACCTAACCCTTACCCTTACCCTAACCCTAACCCTACCCCTAACCCTGAGCCTAAATTTAACCCTAACCCTTACCCTTACCCTAACACTAACCGTAACCCTAACCCTAACCCTAACACTTACCCTAACCCTAACCCTAAGCCTAAACCTAACCCTAACCCTAACCCTAACCCTAACCCTAACCCTAAACATAACCCTAATCCTAACCCTAACCCTAACTCTAAGCATAACCCTAAAAATAATCCTAACCCTAATCCTTAAACGTACCCTAACCCTAAACCTAACCTTAACCCCAACCCTAATCCTAACCCTAACCCTAAACCTAACCCTTTCCCTTACCCTATCCCTAACCCTAAACCTAACCCTAACCCTACCCTAACCATTACCCTAACCCTAACCCTAACCTAACCCTAAACCTTACCCTTACACGTACCCTAACCCTAACCCTAAACCTAACCCTAACTCTTACCGTAACCATAACCCTTACCCTTACCCTAACCCTAACCCTAACCCTTAAACTAAACCTAACCCTAACCCTAAACCTTACACTAACCCTAACCCTAGTCCTAACCCCTAACCTTAACCGTAAACCTAACTCTAACCGTAACCCTAACCCTAACCGTAACCATTACCCTAACTCTAACCCTAATCCTTACCCTAACCCTAACCCTAAACCTAACCTTAAACCTAACCCTAACCCTAATCCTAACCCTAACCTTAACCCTAAACCTAACGCTAACCCTTGCCCTTACCCTAACCCTAACCCTAAGCCTAACCCTAACCCTAACCCTAATCCTAACCCTAACCTTAACCCTAAACCTAACCCAAAACCCTAACCCTTGCCCTTGCCCTAACCCTAACCCTAAACCTAACACTAACCCTAAACCTAACCCAAACCCTAATCCTTACCCTTATCCTAAACCTAACCCTAACACTAACAATTACCCTTATCCTAAACCCTACCATAACCCTTACCCTAACCCTAACCCTAACCCTACCCTAACCCTAATCCTAACCCTAACCCTTACCCTTACCCTAACCCTAACCCTAACCCTAACCCTAACCCTTACCCTAACCCTAACCCTAACCCTACCCTAACCCTAATCCTAACCCTAACCCTTACCCTTACCCTAACCCTAACCCTAACCCTAACCCTAACCCTTACCCTAACCCTAAACCTAAAACTTACCCTTACCCTAACCCTAACCCTAAACTTAACCCCAACCCTAAACCTAAATCTAACCCTAAACCTTACCCTTACCCGCACCCTAACCATAACCTTGACCCTAATCCTAAACCTAACCCTAACCCTAACTCTTATCCTTACCCAAACCCTAACCATAACCCAATCCCTAACCCTAACCATAACCCTAAACCGAACCCTTACACTTAACCTAACCCTAACCCTAAACCTAACCCTAAACCTTACCCTTACCCTAACCCTAACCCTAACCCTAACCCTAACCTTAACCAAAACCCTTACCCTAAACCTAACCCTAACCCTAACCCTAACCCTTATCCTTACCCTAACCCTAACCCTAACTCTAACCCTAAACCTAACCCTAATCCTAACCCTAACCCTTACGCATACCATACCGTAACGCTAATCTTAAACCTAAACCTAACCCTAACCCAAACCCTAAACCTAACCCTAACCCTAACCTTAATCCTAACCCTTACCCTTACCCTAATCCTAACCCTAACCCTAACACTCACCCTTACCCTTACCCTAACCATAACCCTAACTCTAACCCTAAACCCTACCCTTACCCTAACCCTAACACTAACCATTACCCTAACCCTAACCTAACTCTTACCCTTACCCTAACCCTAACCCTAAACTTAACCCCAAACCTAAACCTAACTCTAAAGCTAACCCTTACCCTAACACTTACCCTAACACTAACCCTAACCCTCACCCTAACCCTAACACTTAACCTTACCCTAACCCTAACCCTAACCCTTACCCTTACCCTAACCCTAACCCTAACGCTAACACTTACCCTAACCTAACCCTAAACCTTACCCTAAAACTAAACCTAACCATAGCCCTTTCCCTAACCCTAACCCTAACCCTAACCCTAACTCCTAACCCTAAACCTTAAACTAACCCTAACCATAACCCTAACCATAACCCTTACTCTTAACCAACCCTAAATCTCACTCTAACCCTAACCCTAAACCTAACCCTTAAACTAACCCTAACCTTAACCCTAACCATTACCCTAACCTACCCTAACACAAACCCTAACCTTAACCCTAACCCTAAACTCTAACTGAACCCTAACCCTAACCGTAACCCTAACCCTAACCCTTACTCTAACACTAAGCCTAACCCTAACCCTAACCCTTACCCTAAACCTAACCCTAATCCTAACATTAAACCTAACCCTAACCCTGACCTTAACCCTAACCCTAACCCTAACCTAACCCTTACCCTTACCCTAACCCTAACCCTAACCTTAACCCCAAATCTAACCCTAACCCTAACCCTAACCTTTACCCTTACCCTAACCCTAACCCTAACCTTAACCCCAAACCTAACCCAAACCCTAACCCTAACCCTTACCCTAACCCTAACCCTAACCCTTACCCTTACCCTCACCCTAACCTTAACCCTAACCCTAACCCTAACCTTAATTGTAACATTTTTCCTTACCCTAACCCTAACCCTAAACCTAACCCTAACCCTAAACCTAACCCTTACCCTTACCCTAACCCTAAACCTAACCCTAACCCTTACCCTTACCCTTACCCTAACCCTAACCCTAACACTAACACTTACACTTACCTAACCCTAACCCTTATCCTAACTCTTTCCCTAACATTAAACCTAACCATGACCGTAACCCCTAACCCTAACCCTAACCCTAACCCTAACCCTAACCGTAACCATAACCCTAATTCTAACCCTAACCCTAACCTTAACCCTTACCCTAACCCTAACCTAACCTTTAACCTTACCCTAACCCTAACCCGAACCTTAACCCCAACCTTAAACCTAACCCTAACCCTAACCCTAACCCTTACCCTAACCCTAAACCTAACCCTTACCCTAACCCTAATCTTAACCCTAACCCTTAACCTTACCCTCACCCTAACCTTAACTCTAATATTTATCCTTACTCTAACCCTAAACCTAAACCTAACCCTAATCCTAAACCTAAACCTTACACTTACCATAACCCTAAACCTAACCCTAACCAATACCCTTACCCTAATCCTAACCCTAACCCTAACCCTGACCATAACTTTAACCCTAAACCTTACCCTTACCCTAACCCTAACCGTAACACTAACCCTAACCCTAACACTTACCCTAACCCTAACCCTAACCCTAACACGTAACCTTACCCTAACCCTAACCCTAACTCTAAACCTAAACCTAACCCTAATCCTAACTCTAACCCTAACCCTAAGCATAACCCTAACCCTAAACCTAACCCTAATAATTAAATGTACCCTAACCATAAACCTAACCTTAACCCCAACCCTATACCTAACCCTAACCCTAACCGTTACCCTTACCCTATCCCTAACCCTAAACCTAATCCTAAACCTAACCCTAACCCTAACCCTAACCCTAAACTAACCCTACCCTAACCCTAACACTAACCCTAACCCTAAGCCTAACCCTAACCATTACCCTAACCCTAACCCTAACCCTAATTATAACCCTAACCCTTACCCTTACCCTAACCCTAAACCTAATCCTAAACCTAACCCTAACCCTAACCCTAACCCTAAACTAACCCTACCCTACCCTAACACTAACCCTAACCCTAAGCCTAACCCTAAACCAAAACCTAACCCTAATCCTTACCCTTATCCTAAACCTAACCCTAACACTAACATGTACGCTTACCCTAAACCCTACCCTATCCCTAACCTTAAACTTTACCTAAAACTAACCCTAACCCTAACGCTAAACGTAACACTAACCCTAACCCTAAACCTAACCCTTACCCTTACCCTAAACCTAAACCTAAACCTACCCCTCACCCTAACCGTAACACTAAACCTAACCTGTAACCCTAAACCTAACCCTAACCCTTACCCTTATCCTAACCCAAAAACAAAACCTAACCCTCACCTTAACCCTAAACCTAACCCTAACCTCTAACCCTAACCCTAAACCGAACCCTCATCCTTACACTTATCCTAAACCTAACCCTAACACTAACACTTACCCTTACCCTAAACCCTACCCTAACCATAACCCTAACCCTAACCCTTACCCTAACCCTAACCCTAACCCTTACCCTTACCCTAACCCTAAACCTAACCCTAACCCTAACCCTTACCCTTACCCTAACCCTAACCCTAACCCTAACCCTAACCCTAAACCTAAGCCGAACCCTAACCCTAAACCTTACCCTTACCTTAACCCTAACCCTAACACTAACCCTTACGCTTACCCTAACGCTAACACTAACCCTAACCCTAACCTTAACCCCAACCTTAAACCTAACCCTAACCCTAACCCTAACCCTTAACCTAACCCTAACCCTTACCCTAACTCTAACCCTAATCTTAACCCTAACCCTTACCCTTACCCTCACCCTAACCTTAACTCTAATATTTATACTTATGCTAACTCTAACCGTAAACCTAACCCTAACCCTAAACCTAAACCTTACACTTACCATAACCCTAAACCTAACCCTAACCCTTACCCTAACCCTAACCCTAACCCTAACCCTGACAATTATTTAACCCTAAATCTTACCATTACCCTAACCCTAATCGTAACACTAACCCTAACCCTAACACTTCCCCTAACCCTAACCCTAACCCTAACACATAACCTTACCCTAACCCTAACCATAACCCTAAACCTAAACCTAACCCTAATCCTAACCCTAACCTTAACCCTAAGCATAACCCTAACCCTAACCCAAACCCTAATCCTTAAATGTATCATAAGCCTAAACCTAACCTTAACCCCAACCCTAAACCTAACCCTAACTCTAACCCTTACCCTTACCTTATCCCTAACCCTAAACCTAACCCTAACCCTTACCCTAACCATTACCCTAACCCTAACCCTAATCCTAACCCTAACCCTAACCCTTACACTAACCCTAACCCTAACTCTAAACCTAAACCTAGCCCTAACCCTTAAACTAACCCTACCCTAACCCTAACCCTAACCCTAACCCTAACCCTAAGCCTAACCCCTAACCCTAAACCAAAACCTAACCCTAACCCTTACCCTAAACCTAACCCTAACCCTAACCCTAACCTTAACCCTAACCCTAACACTAACCCTAACAATTACACTTACCCTAACCCTAACACTAACCCTAACCCTAACCCTAACCCTAACCTTAAACCCAACCCTAAACCTAATCCTAACCCTAACACTTACCCTTACCCTAACCCTAACCCTAATTCTAACCCTAATCCTAACCCTTAACCTAACCCTAACCCTAACCCTAACCTTAACACTTATCCTTACCCAAACCCGAACCCTAACCCTTACCCTAACCCTAACCCTAAACCTAACCCTAAACATTACCCTTACCCTAACCCTAACCCTAACCCTAACCCTAACCCTAACCTTAACCTTAAACCTAACCCTAACCCCAACCCTAACCCTTATCCTTACCGTAACCCTAACGCTAACTCTAACCCTAAACCTAACCCTAACCCTAACCTAACCCTTACGCTTACCCTAACGCTAAACGTAACATTAACCCTAACCCTAACCCTAACCCTAACCCTAACCCTAAACCTAACCCCTAACCCTAAACCAAAACCTAACCCTAACCCTTACCCTAACCCTAAACCTAACCCTAACCTTAAACCTAACCCTAACACTAACCCTGACAATTACACTTACCCTAACCCTAACACTAACCCTAACTCTAACCTTAACCCCAACCCTAAACCTAATCCTAACCCTAACACTTACCCTTACCCTAACCCTAACACTAACTCTAACCCTGACCCTAACCCTTAACCTAACCCTAACCCTAACCCTAACCCTAACACTTATCCTTACCCAAACCCGAACCCTAACCCTTACCCTAACCTTAACCCTAAACCTAACCCTAACCTTAACCTTAAACATAACCCTAACCCTAACCCTAACCCTTATCCTTACCGTAACCCTAATGCTAACTCTAACCCTAAACCTAACCCTAACCCTAACCTAACCCTTACGCTTACCTTAACGCTAAACGTAACATTAACCCTAACCCTAACCCTAAACCTAACCCTAACCCTAACCTTAACCCTAAGCCTTACTCTTACCCTAAGCCTAACCTTAACCCTAACACTTACCCTTACCCTTACCCTAAACTTAACCCTGACCCTAACCCTAAACCTTACCCTTAGCCTAACCCTAAAACTAACCCTTACCCTACCCCTAACCCTAACTCTAACCCTTACAATTACCCTTACCCTTACCCTTACCCTAACCCTATACCTAACCCTAACCCTAACCCTAACCCTAACCCTTCCCCTAAACCTAACCCTAATCCTTACCTTAAACCTAACCCTAACCCTGACCTTA
>JANJXV010000048.1:3597500-3610000 GCA_024803745.1 Megascapheus bottae
ACCTAACCCTAATCCTTAAATGTACCCTAACCCTAAACCTAACTTTAACCCCAACCCTAAACCTAACCGTAACCCTAACCCTTACCCTTACCGTATCCCTAACCCTAAACCTAATCCTAACCCTAACCCTTACCCTTACCCTAACCGCAACCCTAAACCTAAACCTAACCCTAACCCTAACCCTAACCCAACAATTACCCTAACCCTAACCCTTACCCTAACCTAACCCTAACCCTTACCCTAACCCTAACCCTAACCCTAACCTTAACCCTAACCATAACACTAACCCTAACAATTACCCTTACCCTAACCCTAACACTAACCCTAAACCTAACCCTAAACTTAACCCTAACCCTAATCCTTGCCCTTCCCCTAACCCTAACTCTAACTCTAACCCTAACCCTAACACTTACCCTAACCCTAACCCTAACCCTTACCCTAACCCTAATCCTAACCCTAACCTCAAACTTAACCCTAAACCTAACCCTTAGCCTTACTCTAACACTAAGCCTAACCCTAACCTTAACCCTAACCCTAACCCTTACCCTAACCCAAACCCTAATCCTAAACCTAAATCTAACCCTAACCCTAACCGTAACCTCAATCTTAACCCTAACCATAACCCTAACCCTAAACCTTACCCTTACCCTAAGACTAAGCCTAACCCTAACCCTAACCCTAATGCTTACCATAACCATAACCCTAATCATAACCCTAAAACTAACCCTAATCCTAACCTTAACCCTAATCCTGACCTTAACTCTAACATTTATCCTTACCCTAACCTAACCCTAAACCTAACCCTAACCCCAAACCTAACCCTTACCCTTACCCTAACACTAACCCTAACCCTGACCCTAACTTTAAACCTAAAACTTACCCTTACGCTAACCAAACCCTAACCCTAACCCTTACACTAACCCTAAACCTAGTCCTATCTCCTAACCCTAACTGTAAACCTAACTCTAACCCTAACCCTAACCCTAACCCTAACCCTTACCCTAACTCTAACCCTAACCCTTACCCTAACCCTAACCCTAACCTTAAACCTAACCCTAACCCTAATCCTAACCCTAACCTTAACCCTAAACCTAACCATAACCCTAATCCTTACCCTTATCCTAAACCTAACCCTAACACTAACAATTACCCTTATTCTAAACCCTACCATAACCCTTACCCTAACCCTAACCCTAACCCTTACCCTAACCCTAATCCTAACCCTAACCCTTACTCTTACCCTAACCCTAACCCTAACCCTAACCCTAACCCTAACCCTTACCCTAACACTAACCATACACCTTACCCTTACCTTAACCCTAACCCTAATCCTAACTTTACGCTTAACCTAACGCTAAACCTAACCCTAACCCTAAGCCTAAACCTAACCCTTACCCTTACCCTAATCCTAAACCTAACCGTAACCGTAACCCTAACCCTAACCCAAACCCTAACCCTTACCCTAACCCTAACCCTAACCCTTACCTTACTCTAACCCTAACCCTAACCTTAACCCCAACCCTAAACCTAATCCTAACCCTAAGTCTTACCCTTACCCTAACCCTAACCCTAAACCTAAACCTAACCCTAACCCTTACCCTAACCCTAAACCTAAATCTAACCCTAAACCTTACCCTTACCCGCACCCTGACCATAACCTTAACCCTAATCCTAAACCTAACCCTAACCCTAAACCTTATCCTTACCCAAACCCTAACCCTAACCCAATCCCTAACCCTAACCATAACCCTAAACCGAACCCTTACACTTACCCTAACCCTAACCCTAAACCTAACCCTAACCCTTACCCTTACGCTAACCCTAACCCTAACCCTGACCCTAACCTTAACCCTAACCCTTACCCTAAACCTAACCCTAACCCTAACCCTAACCCTTATCCTTACCCTAACCCTAACCCTAACTCTAACCCTAAACATAACCCTAACCGTAACCCTAACCCTTATCCTAACCCTAGTCCTAACCCTAAACCTAACCATAACCATAACCCTAAACCGAACCCTTACACTTACTCTAACCCTAACCCTAAACCTAACCCTAACCCTTATCCTTACCCTAACCCTAACCCTAACCCTAACACTAACCTTAACCCTAAACCTTACCCTAAACCTAACCCTAACCCTGACCCTAATTTTAACCCTAACCCTTACCCTTACCCTAACCCTAACCATAACACTAAACCTAAGCCTAACACGTACCCTAACCCTAACCCTAACCCTAACGCTAACCATAACACATAACCTTACCCTAACGCTAACCCTAACCCTAACCCTAAACCTAACCCTAATCCTAACCCTAACAATAACCCTAAGCATAACCCTAACCCTAACCCTTACCCTAATCCTTAAATGTACCCTAACCCTAAACCTAACGTTAACCCCAACCCTAAACCTAACCCTAACACTAACCTTACTCTTACCCTATCCATAAACCTAAACCTAACCCTAACCCTAACCCTAACCCTAACCATTACCCTAATCCTAAACATAACCCTAACCCTTACCCTAACCATAACTCTAACCCTAAACCTAACCCTAACCCTAGCCTAAACCTAACCCTAACCCTAACACATAACCTTACCCTAACCCTAACCCTAACCCTAACCCTAATCCTAACCCTAACCCTAACCCTAAGAATAACCCTAACCCTAAACCTAACCCTAATCATTAAACATACCCTAACCCTAAACCTAACCTCAACCCCAACCGTAAACCTAACCCTAACCCTAACCCTTACTCTTACCCTATCACTAACCCCAAAAATAACCCTAACGGTAACCCTAACCATTACCCTAACCCTAACCCTAATCCTAACCCTAACCCTTACCCTAACTCTTACCCTAACCCTAACACCTACCCTTACACTAACCCTAACCCTAACCCTTAAACTAAACCTAACCCTAACCCTTACCCTAACCCTAAGCCTAGGCCTAACCCGAACCCTAACCCTAAACCTAACTCTAACCCTAACCCTAACCCTAACCCTAACCCTTACCCTAACTCTAACCCTAACCCTTACCCTAACCCTAATCCTAACTCTAACCTTAACCCTAGTCCTAACACTAATCCTAACCCTAAACTTAACCCTAACCCTATCCCTAACCCTTGCCCTTACCCTAAGCCTTACACTAATCCTAACACTAACCCTAACCCTAACCATAACCATAACACTTACCCTAAACATAACCCTATTCCTAATCCTTACCCTAACCCTAAACCTTACCCTAAACCTTACCCTTTCCCTAACCCTAACCCTAACCCTAACCCTAAGCCTTACCCTTACCCTTACCCTAACCCTAACCCTAACCCTAACACTTTCCATTTTCCTAACCCTAACCTTAACCCCAACCCTAAACTTAACCATAACCATAACCATAACCCTTACCCAAACCCTAACCCTAACCCTAACCATAACACTTACCCTTACCCTAACCCTAACCCTTATCCTAACCCTAACCCTAACTCTAACCCTAACCCTTAACCTAACCCTAACATTAACCCTAACCCCTAACCCTAACCCTTACACTTTCCCTTACCCTAACCCTAACCCTAACCCTTACCCTTACCCTAAACCTAACCCTTACCCTAACCCTAACCCTAACCCTAACCCTAACCTCAAACTTAAACCTAACCCTAAACCTAACCATAACCCTAACCCTTACCCTTCCTCTAACACTAAGCCTAACCCTAACCCTAACGCTAACCCTTACCCGAACCCTAACCATCACCCTAAACTTAACTCTAACATTTATCCTTACCCTAACCCTAACCTCAACTTTAACCCTAACCCTAAACCTAAAACTTACCCTTACCCTAACACTAAGTCTAACCCTAACCCTAAATCTAACCCTAACCCTTACCCTAACCATAACCCTAATCCTACCCCTAACCCTAACCCTCACCCTAACCTTAACTCTAACATTTATCCTTACCCTAACCCAAAGCTTAACCCTTACCCTAACCCTAACCCTAGCCCTAACTTCAAACTAAACCCTAACCCTAACCCTAACCATAACCCTTACCCTTACTCTAAGCCTAAGCCTAACCCCTAACCCTAACCCTAACCCAAAACCTAACCCTAATCCTTACCCTTATCCTAAACCTAACCCTAACAATAACACTTACCCTTACCCTAAACCTACCCTAACCCTAACCCTAACTGTAAACCTTACCCTTAACCTAACCCTAACCCTAACCCTAAACTAAACCTAACCCTAACCCTAACCCTAACCCTTACCCTAACATAACCCTAACCCTTTCTCTAACCCTAACCCTAAACCTAACCCTAACCCTAACACTAACCCTAACACTTACCCTAACCCTAACCTTAACCCTCACCCTAACCCTTGCCTTTACCCTAACCCTAACCCTAACTCTAACCCTAATCCTAACCCTTACCCTAAACCTAAACCTAACACTTACCCTAAACCTAACCCTAACCTCTAACTTAACCCTAAACCTAACCGTAACCCTAACCCTTACCCTTACTCTAACACTATGCCTAACCCTAACCCTAACCCTAATCCTAACCTTAAACCTAACCCTAACCCTGACCTTAACCCTAACCCTAACCCTAACCTAACCCTTACACTTACCCTAACCCTAACCCTAACCTTAACCCCAAACATAACCCTAACCCTAACCCTAACACTAACCCTAAACCTTACCCTATCCCTAACCCTAACCCTACTCTTAACCCTTAACCTTACCCTCACCCTAACCTTAACTCTAACCCTAACCCTAACCATAACCTTAATTGTAACATTTTTCCTTACCCTAATCCTAACCCTAAACCTAACCCTAACCCTAAACCTAACCCTTACCCTTACCCTAACCCTAAACCTAACTCTTACCCTTACCCTTACCCTAACCCTATCACTAACACTAACACTTACCCTTACCTAACCCTAACCCTAATCCTAACTCTTTCCCTAACCCTAAACCTAACCATAACCGTAACCCCTAACCCTAAGCCTAACTCTAATCCTATTCCTTACCCTTACCCTAACCCTAACCCTAACCCAAACCCTAACCCTAACCATAACCCTAATCCTAACCCTAAACCTAACCGTAACCCTAACCTTAACCCTAAACCTAACCCTAACCCTGACCTAACCCTTACCCTTACCCTAACCCTAACCTGAATCTTTACCCTAACCTTACACCTAACCCTAACCCTAACACTAACCCTTACCCTAACCCTAACCCTAACCCTAACCCTTACCCTAACCCTAACCCTAATCTTAACCCTAACCCTTACCCTTACCCTCACCCTAACCTTAATTCTAATATTTATCCTTACACTAACCCTAACCCTAAACCTAAAGCTAACCCTTACCCTAACCCTAACCCTTATCCTAACCCTAACCCTAACTCTAACCCTAACCCTTAACCTAACCCTACCATTAACCCTAACCCTTAACCCTAACCCTTACCCTTACCCTTACCCTAACCCTAACCCTAAACCTAACACTTTCCATTTTCCTAACCCTAACCTTAACCCCAACCCTAAACCAAACCCTAACCCTAACCATAACCCTTACCCAAACCCTAACCCTAACCCTAACCCTAACACTTACCCTTACCCTAACCCTAACCCTTATCCTAACCCTAACCCTAACTCTAACCCTAACCCTTAACCTAACCCTAACATTAACCCTAACCCCTAACCCTACCCCTTACACTTTCCCTTACACTAACCCTTACCCTAACCCTTACCCTAACCCTAACCCTAACCCTAACCCTTACCCTAACCCTAACCCTAACCCTTACCCTAACCCTAACCCTAACCCTAACCTCAAACTTAAACCTAACCCTAACCCTAACCCTAACCCTAACCCTTACCCTTACTCTAACACTAAGCCTAACCCTAACCTTAACCCTAACGCTAACACTTACCCTAACCCTAACCCTCACCCTAACCTTAACTCTAACGTTTATCCTTACCCTAACTCTAACCTCAACCTTAACCCTAACCCTAACCCTAAACCTAACCCTTACCCTAACACTAAGTCTAACCCTAACCCTAAATCTAACCCTAACCCTTACCCTAACCATAACCCTAATCCTACCCCTAACCCTAACCCTCACCCTAACCTTAACTCTAACATTTATCCTTACCCTAACCCTAAACCTAACCCTTACCCTAACCCTAACCCTAGCCCTAACCTCAAACTTAACCCTAACCCTAACCCTAACCCTAACCCTTACCCTTACTCTAAGCCTAACCCTAACCCTAACCCTAACCCTAAACCTAACCCTAACCCTTACCCTTATCCTAAAACTAACCCTAACAATAACACTTACCCTTACCCTAAACCTACCCTAACCCTAACCCTAACTCTAAACCTTACCCTATCCCGAACCCTAACCCTAACCCTTACCCTTACCCTAACCCTAAACCTAACCCTAACCATAACCCTAACCCTAACATAACCCTAACCCTACTCTAACCCTAACCCTAAACCTAACCCTAACCCTAAAACTAACCCTAACCCTTACCCTTACCCTAACCCTAACCCTAACCCTAACCCTAACCCTTGCCCTTACCCTAACCCTAAACCTAACTCTAACCCTAACCCTTACCCTTACCCTAACCCTAAACCTAACACTTACCCTAACCCTAAACCTAACCTCTAACTTAACCCTAACCCTAACAGTAACCCTAACCCTTACCCTTACTCTAACACTAAGCCTAACCCTAACCCTAAGCCTAACCCTAACCCTTACCCTAACCCTAACCCTAATCCTAACCTTAAACCTAACCCTAACCCTGACCTTAACCCTAACCCTAACCCTAACCTAACCCTTACACTTACCCTAACCATAACCCTAACCTTAACCCCAAACCTAACCATAACCCTAACCCTAAACCTTACCATATCCCTAATCCTAACCTTAACCCTAACTCTTACCCTTACCCTCACCCTAACCTTAACCCTAACCCTAACCCTAACCCTTACCCTTACCCTAACCCTAAACCTAACCCTAACCCTTACCCTTACCCTTACCCCAACCCTAACACTAACACTAACACTTACCTTTACCTAACCCTAACCCTAATCCTAACTCTTTCCCTAACCCTAAACCTAACCATAACCGTAACCCCTAACCCTAACTCTAACTCTATTCCTAACCCTTACCCTTACGCTAACCCTAACCCTAACCCTAACCATAACCCTAATCCTAACCCTAAACCTAACCGTAACCCTAACCTTAATCCTAAACCTAACCCTAACCCTGAACTAACCCTTACCCTTACCCTAACCCTAACCCGAACCTTTACGTCAACCTTAAACCTAAACCTAACCCTAACCCTAACCCTAACCCTAACCCTTACCCTTACTCTAACACTAAGCCTAACCCTAACCTTAACCCTAACGCTAACACTTACCCTAACCCTAACCCTCACCCTAACCTTAACTCTAACGTTTATCCTTACCCTAACTCTAACCTCAACCTTAACCCTAACCCTAACCCTAAACCTAACCCTTACCCTAACACTAAGTCTAACCCTAACCCTAAATCTAACCCTAACTCTTACCCTAACCATAACCCTAATCCTACCCCTAACCCTAACCCTCACCCTAACCTTAACTCTAACATTTATCCTTACCCTAACCCTAAACCTAACCCTTACCCTAACCCTAACCCTAGCCCTAACCTCAAACTTAACCCTAACCCTAACCCTAACCCTAACCCTTACCCTTACTCTAAGCCTAACCCTAACCCTAACCCTAACCCTAAACCTAACCCTAACCCTTACCCTTATCCTAAAACTAACCCTAACAATAACACTTACCCTTACCCTAAACCTACCCTAACCCTAACCCTAACTCTAAACCTTACCCTAACCCGAACCCTAACCCTAACCCTTACCCTTACCCTAACCCTAAACCTAACCCTAACCATAACCCTAACCCTAACATAACCCTAACCCTACTCTAACCCTAACCCTAAACCTAACCCTAACCCTAAAACTAACCCTAACCCTTACCCTTACCCTAACCCTAACCCTAACCCTAACCCTAACCCTTGCCCTTACCCTAACCCTAAACCTAACTCTAACCCTAACCCTTACCCTTACCCTAACCCTAAACCTAACACTTACCCTAACCCTAACCCTAACCTCTAACTTAACCCTAACCCTAACAGTAACCATAACCCTTACCCTTACTCTAACACTAAGCCTAACCCTAACCCTAAGCCTAACCCTAACCCTTACCCTAACCCTAACCCTAATCCTAACCTTAAACCTAACCCTAACCCTGACCTTAACCCTAACCCTAACCCTAACCTAACCCTTACACTTACCCTAACCATAACCCTAACCTTAACCCCAAACCTAACCATAACCCTAACCCTAAACCTTACCATATCCCTAATCCTAACCTTAACCCTAACTCTTACCCTTACCCTCACCCTAACCTTAACCCTAACCCTAACCCTAACCCTTACCCTTACCCTAACCCTAAACCTAACCCTAACCCTTACCCTTACCCTTACCCCAACCCTAACACTAACACTAACACTTACCTTTACCTAACCCTAACCCTAATCCTAACTCTTTCCCTAACCCTAAACCTAACCATAACCGTAACCCCTAACCCTAACTCTAACTCTATTCCTAACCCTTACCCTTACGCTAACCCTAACCCTAACCCTAACCATAACCCTAATCCTAACCCTAAACCTAACCGTAACCCTAACCTTAATCCTAAACCTAACCCTAACCCTGAACTAACCCTTACCCTTACCCTAACCCTAACCCGAACCTTTACGTCAACCTTAAACCTAAACCTAACCCTAACCCTAACCCTAACCCTTACCCTAACCCTAACCCTAACCCTAACCCTCACCCTAACCCGAACCCTAATCTTAACCCTAACCCTTACCCTTACCCTCACCCTAACCTTAACTCTAATATTTATCCTTATGCTAACCCTAACCCTAAACCTAACAATAACCCTAAACCTAACCCTAATCCTAACCCTAACCTTAACCCTAAGCATAACCCTAACCCTAACCCTAACCCTAATCCTTATATGTACCCTAACCCTAAACCTAACTTAACCCCAACCCTAAACTAACCGTAACCCTAACCCTTACCCTTACCCTATCCCTAAACCTAAACCTAATCCTAACCCTAACCCTTACCCTTACCCTAACCCTAACCCTAACCCTAAACCTAACCCTAACCCTAACCCTTACCCTAACCCTAACCCTAACCGTAACGCTAAACCTAACCCCAATCCTAACCCTAACCATAACCCTTACCCTAACCCTAACCCTAAACCTAACCTCAGCCTTAACCCTAACCCTAACCCTAACCGTAACCCTAACCATAACCCTAACCCTAACCCTAACATTTCCCTTTTCCTAACCCTAAACTAAACCCCCACCGTAAACCTAACCCTAAACCTAAACATAACCCTTACCCTAACCCTAACCCTAACCCTAACCCTAACACTTACCCTTACCCTAACCCTAAGCCTTATCCTAACCCTAACCCTAACTCTAACCCTAACGCTTAACCTAACCCTAACATTAACCCTAACCCTTAACCCTAACCCCTACCCTTACCCTTACCCTAACCCTAACCCTAACCCTAACACTTTCCATTTTCCTAACCCTAACCTTAACCCCAACCCTAAACCAAACCCTAACCCTAACATAACCCTTACCCAAACCCTAACCCTAACCTTAACCCTAACACTTACCCTTACCCTAACCCTAACCCTTATCCTAACCCTAACCCTAACTCTAACCCTAACCCTTAACCTAACCCTAACATTAACCCTAACCCCTAACCCTACCCCTTACACTTTCCCTTACCCTAACCCTAACCCTAACCCTAACCCTAAACCTAAACCTAAACCTAACCCTGAACCTAAACCTTACCCTTACCATAACCCTAAACCTAACCCTAACCCTAACCCTAACACTAACCCTAACCCTTATCCTAAACCTAACCCTAACTCTAAACCTAACCCTTAACCTAACCCTAACATTAACCCTAACACTTAACCCTAACCCCTACCCTTACCCTTACCCTAACCCTAACCCTAACCCTAACACTTTCCATTTTCCTAACCCTAACCTTAACCCCAACCCTAAACCAAACCCTAACCCTAACATAACCCTTACCCAAACCCTAACCCTAACCCTAACCCTAACACTTACCCTTACCCTAACCCTAACCCTTATCCTAACCCTAACCCTAACTCTAACCCTAACCCTTAACCTAACCCTAACATTAACCCTAACCCCTAACCCTAGCCCTTACACTTTCCCTTACCCTAACCCTAACCCTAACCCTTACCCTAACCCTAACCCTAACCCTAACCCTTACCCTAACCCTAACCCTAACCCTTACCCTAACCCTAACCCTAACCCTAACCTCAAACTTAAACCTAACCCTAACCCTAACCCTAACCCTAAACTTTACCCTTACTCTAACCCTAACCATAACCCTTACCCTAACCCTAACCCTAATCTTAACCCTAACCCTTACTCTTACCCTCACCCTAACCTTAACTCTAATATTTATCCTTACGCTAACCCTAACCCTAAACCTAAACCTAAACCTAACCCTAAACCTAAACCTAAACCTTACCCTTACCATAACCCTAAACCTAACCCTAACCCTTACCCTCACCCCAACCCAATCCCTAACCCTAACCCTGACCATAACTTTAACCCTAAAACTTACCCTTACCCTAACCCTTACCCTAACCCTAACACTTACCCTAACCCTAACCCTAACCCTAACCCTAACCCTAACCCTTACCCTAACCCTAACCCTAACCATAATGCTAAACCTAACCCTAATTCTAACCCTAACCATAACCCTTACCCTAACCCTAACCCTAAACCTAACCTCAGCCTTAACCCTAACCCTAACCCTAACCGTAACCCTAACCATAACCCTAACCCTAACCCTAACATTTCCCTTTTCCTAACCCTAAACTAAACCCCCACCGTAAACCTAACCCTAAACCTAAACATAACCCTTACCCTAACCCTAACCCTAACCCTAACACTTACCCTTACCCTAACCCTAAGCCTTATCCTAACCCTAACCCTAACTCTAACCCTAACGCTTAACCTAACCCTAACATTAACCCTAACCCTTAACCCTAACCCCTACCCTTACCCTTACCCTAACCCTAACCCTAACCCTAACACTTTCCATTTTCCTAACCCTAACCTTAACCCCAACCCTAAACCAAACCCTAACCCTAACATAACCCTTACCCAAACCCTAACCCTAACCTTAACCCTAACACTTACCCTTACCCTAACCCTAACCCTTATCCTAACCCTAACCCTAACCCTAACCCTAACCCTACCCCTTACACTTTCCCTTACCCTAACCCTAACCCTAACCCTAAACCTAAACCTAAACCTAAACCTAACCCTGAACCTAAACCTTACCCTTACCATAACCCTAAACCTAACCCTAACCCTAACCCTAACACTAACCCTAACCCTTATCCTAAACCTAACCCTAACTCTAAACCTAACCCTTAACCTAACCCTAACATTAACCCTAACACTTAACCCTAACCCCTACCCTTACCCTTACCCTAACCCTAACCCTAACCCTAACACTTTCCATTTTCCTAACCCTAACCTTAACCCCAACCCTAAACCAAACCCTAACCCTAACATAACCCTTACCCAAACCCTAACCCTAACAATAACCCTAACACTTACCCTTACCCTAACCCTAACCCTTATCCTAACCCTAACCCTAACTCTAACCCTAACCCTTAACCTAACCCTAACATTAACCCTAACCCCTAACCCTACCCCTTACACTTTCCCTTACCCTAACCCTAACCCTAACCCTTACCCTAACCCTAACCCTAACCCTAACCCTTACCCTAACCCTAACCCTAACCCTTACCCTAACCCTAACCCTAACCCTAACCTCAAACTTAAACCTAACCCTAACCCTAACCCTAACCCTAAACTTTACCCTTACTCTAACCCTAACCATAACCCTTACCCTAACCCTAACCCTAATCTTAACCCTAACCCTTACTCTTACCCTCACCCTAACCTTAACTCTAATATTTATCCTGACGCTAACCCTAACCCTAAACCTAAACCTAAACCTAACCCTAAACCTAAACCTAAACCTTACCCTTACCATAACCCTAAACCTAACCCTAACCCTTACCCTCACCCCAACCCAATCCCTAACCCTAACCCTGACCATAACTTTAACCCTAAAACTTACCCTTACCCTAACCCTTACCCTAACCCTAACACTTACCCTAACCCTAACCCTAACCCTAACCCTAACCCTAACCCTTACCCTAACCCTAACCCTAACCATAATGCTAAACCTAACCCTAATTCTAACCCTAACCATAACCCTTACCCTAACCCTAACCCTAAACCTAACCTCAACCTTAACCCTAACCCTAACCCTAACCGTAACCCTAACCATAACCCTAACCCTAACCCTAACAT
>JANJXV010000048.1:3615000-3652500 GCA_024803745.1 Megascapheus bottae
TTGCCCTTACACTAACCCTAACTCTAACTCTAACCCTAACCCTAACACTTACCCTAACCCTAACCCTAACCCTTACCCCAACCCTAATCCTAACTCTAAACTCAAACTTAACCATAACACTAACCCTAACCCTAACCCTTACCCTTACTCTAACACTAAGCCTAACCCTAACCTTAAACCTAACCCTAACCCTAACCCTAACACTTACCCTAACCATAACCCTAATCATAACCCTAAACCTAACCCTAATCCTAACCTTAACCCTAACACTATCCTTAACTTTAACATTTATCCTTACCCTAACCCTAACCCTAAACCTAACCCTAACCCTAAACCTAACCCTTACCCTTACCCTAACCCTAACCCTACCCCTAACCCTGAGCCTAAATTTAACCCTAACCCTTACCCTTACCCTAACACTAACCGTAACCCTAACCCTAACCCTAACACTTACCCTAACCCTAACCCTAAGCCTAAACCTAACCCTAACCCTAACCCTAACCCTAACCCTAACCCTAACCCTAAACATAACCCTAATCCTAACCCTAACCCTAACTCTAAGCATAACCCTAAAAATAATCCTAACCCTAATCCTTAAACGTACCCTAACCCTAAACCTAACCTTAACCCCAACCCTAATCCTAACCCTAACCCTAAACCTAACCCTTTCCCTTACCCTATCCCTAACCCTAAACCTAACCCTAACCCTACCCTAACCATTACCCTAACCCTAACCCTAACCTAACCCTAAACCTTACCCTTACACGTACCCTAACCCTAACCCTAAACCTAACCCTAACTCTTACCGTAACCATAACCCTTACCCTTACCCTAACCCTAACCCTAACCCTTAAACTAAACCTAACCCTAACCCTAAACCTTACACTAACCCTAACCCTAGTCCTAACCCCTAACCTTAACCGTAAACCTAACTCTAACCGTAACCCTAACCCTAACCGTAACCATTACCCTAACTCTAACCCTAATCCTTACCCTAACCCTAACCCTAAACCTAACCTTAAACCTAACCCTAACCCTAATCCTAACCCTAACCTTAACCCTAAACCTAACGCTAACCCTTGCCCTTACCCTAACCCTAACCCTAAGCCTAACCCTAACCCTAATCCTAACCCTAACCTTAACCCTAAACCTAACCCAAAACCCTAACCCTTGCCCTTGCCCTAACCCTAACCCTAAACCTAACACTAACCCTAAACCTAACCCAAACCCTAATCCTTACCCTTATCCTAAACCTAACCCTAACACTAACAATTACCCTTATCCTAAACCCTACCATAACCCTTACCCTAACCCTAACCCTAACCCTACCCTAACCCTAATCCTAACCCTAACCCTTACCCTTACCCTAACCCTTACCCTTACCCTAACCCTAAACCTAAAACTTACCCTTACCCTAACCCTAACCCTAACCTTAACCCCAACCCTAAACCTAATCCTAACCCTAAGACTTACCCTTACCCTAACCCTAACCCTAACCCTAACCCTAACCCTTACCCTAACCCTAAACCTAAATCTAACCCTAAACCTTACCCTTACCCGCACCCTAACCATAACCTTGACCCTAATCCTAAACCTAACCCTAACCCTAACTCTTATCCTTACCCAAACCCTAACCATAACCCAATCCCTAAACCTAACCATAACCCTAAACCGAACCCTTACACTTAACCTAACCCTAACCCTAAACCTAACCCTAAACCTTACCCTTACCCTAACCCTAACCCTAACCCTAACCCTAACCTTAACCAAAACCCTTACCCTAAACCTAACCCTAACCCTAACCCTAACCCTTATCCTTACCCTAACCCTAACCCTAACTCTAACCCTAAACCTAACCCTAATCCTAACCCTAACCCTTACGCATACCATACCGTAACGCTAATCTTAAACCTAAACCTAACCCTAACCCAAACCCTAAACCTAACCCTAACCCTAACCTTAATCCTAACCCTTACCCTTACCCTAATCCTAACCCTAACCCTAACACTCACCCTTACCCTTACCCTAACCATAACCCTAACTCTAACCCTAAACCCTACCCTTACCCTAACCCTAACACTAACCATTACCCTAACCCTAACCTAACTCTTACCCTTACCCTAACCCTAACCCTAAACTTAACCCCAAACCTAAACCTAACTCTAAAGCTAACCCTTACCCTAACACTTACCCTAACACTAACCCTAACCCTCACCCTAACCCTAACCCTTACCCTTACCCTAACCCTAACCCTAACGCTAACACTTACCCTAACCTAACCCTAAACCTTACCCTAACCCTAAACCTAACCATAGCCCTTTCCCTAACCCTAACCCTAACCCTAACCCTAACTCCTAACCCTAAACCTTAAACTAACCCTAACCATAACCCTAACCATAACCCTTACTCTTAACCAACCCTAAATCTCACTCTAACCCTAACCCTAAACCTAACCCTTAAACTAACCCTAACCTTAACCCTAACCCTTACCCTAACCTACCCTAACACAAACCCTAACCTTAACCCTAACCCTAAACTCTAACTGAACCCTAACCCTAACCGTAACCCTAACCCTAACCCTTACTCTAACACTAAGCCTAACCCTAACCCTAACCCTTACCCTAAACCTAACCCTAATCCTAACATTAAACCTAACCCTAACCCTGACCTTAACCCTAACCCTAACCCTAACCTAACCCTTACCCTTACCCTAACCCTAACCCTAACCTTAACCCCAAATCTAACCCTAACCCTAACCCTAACCCTTACCCTTACCCTAACCCTAACCCTAACCTTAACCCCAAACCTAACCCAAACCCTAACCCTAACCCTTACCCTAACCCTAACCCTAACCCTAACCCTTACCCTTACCCTCACCCTAACCTTAACCCTAACCCTAACCCTAACCCTAACCTTAATTGTAACATTTTTCCTTACCCTAACCCTAAACCTAAACCTAACCCTAACCCTAAACCTAACCCTTACCCTTACCCTAACCCTAAACCTAACCCTAACCCTTACCCTTACCCTTACCCTAACCCTAACCCTAACCCTAACACTAACACTTACACTTACCTAACCCTAACCCTAATCCTAACTCTTTCCCTAACATTAAACCTAACCATGACCGTAGCCCCTAACCCTAACCCTAACCCCAACCCTAACCGTAACCATAACCCTAATTCTAACCCTAACCCTAACCTTAACCCTTACCCTAACCCTAACCTAACCTTTAACCTTACCCTAACCCTCACCCGAACCTTAACCCCAACCTTAAACCTAACCCTAACCCTAACCCTAACCCTTACCCTAACCCTAAACCTAACCCTTATCCTAACCCTAGTCCTAACCCTAAACCTAACCATAACCATAACCCTAAACCGAACCCTTACACTTACTCTAACCCTAACCCTAAACCTAAACATAACCCTCACCCTTACCCTAACCCTAACCCTAACCCTAACCCTAACCCTTACCCTAAACCTAACCCTAACCCTAACCCTAATCCTTATCCTAACCCTAACCCTAACCCTAACCCTAACCCTAACCATAACCCTAAACCGAACCCTTACACTTACCCTAACCCTGAACCTAAACCTAACCCTAACCCTTACCCTTACCCTAAGCCTAACCCTAACCCTAACCCTAACCTTAACCCTAACCCTTATCCTAAACCTAACCCTAACCCTAACCCTAACCCTTATAATTACCCTTACCCTAACCCTAACCCTAACCCTAAACCTAACCCTAACCCTAACCCTAACCCTACCCTAACCCTAACCCTAACCCTAAGCCTAACCCCTAAGCCTAAACCAAAACCTAACCCTAATCCTTTCCCTTATCCTAAACCTAACCCTAACACTAATATTTACCCTTACCCTAAACCCTACCCTAACCCTAATCCTAACCCTAACCCTCACCCTAACCCTAACCCTAACCCTTACCCTTATCCTATCCCTAACCCTAAACCTAATCCTAACCCTAACCCTTACCCTTACCCTAACCCTAAACCTAACCCTAACCCTAACGGTAACCCTACCCTGACCCTAACCCTAACCCTAAGCCTAACCCCTAAGCCTAAACCATAACCTAAACCTAATCCTTTCCCTTATCCTAAACCTAACCCTAACACTAACATTTACCCTTACCCTAAACCCTACCCTAACCCTAATCCTAACCCTACCCCTTATACTAACCCTAAACCTAACCCTAACCCTTACACTTACCCTAACCCTAAAACTAACCCTAACCATAAGCGTAACCCTTACCCTTACCCTAACCCTAACCATAACCCTAAACTTAAACCTAACCCTAAACCTAACCCTAAACCTAACCCTTACCCTAACCTAACCCTAACCCTTACCCTAACCCTAACCCTAACCCTAACCTTAACCCTAACCCTAACACTAACCCTAACAATTACCCTTACCCTAACCCTAGCACTAACACTTACCCTTACCCTAAACCCTACCCTAACCCTAACCCTAACCCTAATCCTTACCCTAACCCTAAACCTAACCTTTACCCTTACCCTAACCCTAAACCTAACCCTAACCCTAACCCTTACCATTACGCTAACCCTAACCCTAACCCTAAACCTAAGGCTAACCCTAACCCTAAACCTTACCCTTACCTTTACCCTAACCCTAACACTAACCCTTACGCTTACCCTAACGCTAACCCTAACCCTAACCCTAACCCGAACACATACCGTTACCCTAACTCTAACCCTAACCGTAAACCTAACCCTAACCTTATCCCCAACCCTAAACCTAATCCTAACCCTAAGAGTTACCCTTACCCTAACTCTAACCCTAACCCTAACCCTTACCCTAACCCTAACCCTAAACCTAACCCTAAGCATTACCCTTCCCCTAACCCTAAACCTAACCCTAACCCTAACCTTAACCTTAAACCTAACCCTAACCCTAACCCTAACCCTTATCCTTACCCTAACCCTAACGCTAACTCTAACCCTAAACCTAACCCTAACCCTAACC
Source organism: Megascapheus bottae (assembly GCA_024803745.1). Classification (NCBI taxonomy): domain Eukaryota; kingdom Metazoa; phylum Chordata; class Mammalia; order Rodentia; family Geomyidae; genus Megascapheus; species Megascapheus bottae. The sequence goes on from JANJXV010000048.1 coordinate 3,620,001, forward strand.
TAACCCTTACGCCTACCCTAACGCTAAACCTAACATTAACCCTAACCCTAACCCTAAACCTAACCCTAACCTTAACCCTAACCCTTACCCTTACCCTAAACCTAACCTTAACCCTAACACTTAGCCTTACCCTTACCCTATCCTTAACCCTAACCCTAAACCTTATCCTTACCCTAACTCTAAATATAACCCTTACCCTACCCCTAACCCTACCTCTAACCCTTACAATTACCCTTACCCTTACCCTTACCCTAACCCTAAACCTAACCCTAAACCTAACCCTAACCCTGACCTTAACCCTAAGCCTAACCCTAACCTAAACCTTACCCTTACCATAAACCTAACCCTAAACCTAACCATAACCCTAACCTAACCCTTACCCTTACCCTAACCCTAACCCTACCTTAACCCCAAACCTAAACCTAACCCTAACCCTAACCCTAACCCTAACCCTTCCCCTAAACCTAACCCTAACCCTAACCCTTACCCTTACCCTCACCCTAAACTTAACCCTAACCCTAACCCTAACCCTAACCTTAATTGTAACATTTTTCCTTACCCTAACCCTAACCCTAAACCTAACCCTAATCCTAACCCTAACCTTAACATTAAGCATAACCCTAACCCTAACCCTAACCCTAACCTTAATTGTAACATTTTTCCTTACCCTAACCCTAACCCTAAACCTAACCCTAATCCTAACCCTAATCCTAACCCTAAACCTAACCCCAACCCTAAACCTAACTGTAACCCTAACCCTTACCCTTACCCTATGCCTAACCCTAAACCTAATCCTAACCCTCACCCTTACTCTTACCATAACCCTAACCCTAAACCTAACCCTAACCATAACCCTAACCCTACCCTAACCCTAACCCTAACCCTAACCCTTACCCTAACCTAACCTAACCCTAACCCTTACCCTAACCCTAACCCTAACCCTAATCCTAAACTTAACCCTAACCCTAAAACTAACCCTAACAATTACCCTTACCCTAACCCTAACACTAACCCTAACCCAAACCCTAACCTTAACCCTAACCCTAATCCTTGCCCTTACCATAACCCTAACTCTAACTCTAACCCTAACCCTAACACTTACCCTAACCCTAACCCTAACCCTTACCCTAACCCTAATCCTAACCCTAACCTCAAACTTAACCCTAATCCTAACCCGTACCCTTACTCTAACACTAAGCCTAACCCTAACCTTAACCCTAACCCTAAACCTTCCCCTAACCCAAACCCTAATCCCAACCCTAAATCTAACCCTAACCCTAACCGTAACCTCAACCTTAATCCTAACCATAACCCTAACCCTAACCCTTACCCTCACCCTAAGACTAAGCCTAACCCTAACCCTAACCCTTACCATAACCATAACCCTAATCATAACCCTAAACCTAACCCTAATCCTAACCTTAACCCTAACCCTGACCTTAACTCTAACATTTATCCTTACCCTACCCTAACCCTAAACCTAACCCTAAACCCAAACGTAACACTTACCCTTACCCTAACCCTAACCCTAACCCTAACCCTGACCCTAACTTTAACCCTAACCCTTACCCTTAACCTAACCCTAACCCTAACAATTACCCTAACCCTAACCCTAAGCCTAAGCCTAACCCTAACCCTAACACATAACCTTACCCTAAACCTAACCGTAACCCGAACCCTAACCCTAAACATAACCCTAATCCTACCCCGACCCTAACTCTAAGCATAACCCTAACCCTAACCCTAACCCTAATCCTTAAACGTACCCTAACCCCAAACCTAACCTTAACCCAAACCCTAAACCTAACCCTAACCCTAACCTTAACACTTACCCTTACCCTATCCCTAACCCTAAACCTAAACCTAACCCTAACCATAACCATTACCCTAACCCTAACCCTAACCTAACCCTAACCCTTACCCTTACCCGAACCCTAACCCTAACCCTAAACCTAACCCTAACTCTTACCCTAACCCTAACACTTACCCATACCCTAACCCTAACCCTAACCCTTAAACTAAACCTAACCCTAACCCTAACCCTTACACTAACTCTAATCCTAGTCCTATCTCCTAACCCTAACTGTAAACCTAACTCTAACCCTAACCCTAACCCTAACCCTAACCCTTACCCTAACTATAACCCTAACCCTTACCCTAACCCTAACCCTAACCCTATCCTTAAACCTACACTAATCCTAATCCTAACCCTAACCTTAAACCTAAACCTAACCCTAACCCTAACCCTTGCCCTTACCCTAACCCTAACCCTAAACCTAACACTAACCCTATACCTAACCCTAACCCTAATCCTTACCCTTATCCTAAACCTAAACCTAACACTAACAATTACCCTTATCCTAAACCCTACCATAATCCTTACCCTAACCCTAACCCTAACCCTTACCCTAACCCTAATCCTAACCCTAACCCTTACCCTTACCCTAACCCTAACCCTAACCCTAACCCTAACCCTTACCCTAACACTAACCCTACACCTTACCCGTACCTTAACCCTAACCCTAATCCTAACCGTTACGCTTATCCTAACGCTTAACCTAACCCTATACCTAAGCCTAAACCTAACCCTTACCCTTACCCTAATCCTAAACCTAACCGTAACCCTAACCCTAACCCTAACCCAAACCCTAACCCTTACCCTAACCCTAAACCTAACCCTTACCCTTACCCTAACCCTAACCCTAACCTTAACCCCAACCCTAAACCTAATCCTTACCCTAAGTCTTACCCTTACCCTAACCCTAACCCTAACCCTAAACCTAACCCTAAACCTTACCCTAACCCTAAACCTAAATCTAACCCTAAACCTTACCCTTACCCGCACCGTAACCATAACCTTAACCCTAATCCTAAACCTAACCCTAACCCTAAACCTTATCCTTACCCAAACCCTAACCCTAACCCAATTCCTAACCCTAACCATAACCCTAAACCGAACCCTTACACTTACCCTAACCCAAACCTAAACCTAACCCTAACCCTTACCCTTACCCTAACCCTAACCCTAACCCTAACCCTAACCCTAACCCTAACCTTAACCCTAACCCTTATCCTAAACCTAACCCTAACCCTAACCCTAACCCTTATAATTACCCTTACCCTAACCCTAACCCTAACCCTAAACCTAACCCTAACCCTAACCCTAACCCTAACCCTACCCTAACCCTAACCCTAACCCTAAGCCTAACCCCTAAGCCTAAACCAAAACCTAACCCTAATCCTTTCCCTTATCCTAAACCTAACCCTAACACTAATATTTACCCTTACCCTAAACCCTACCCTAACCCTAATCCTAACCCTAACCCTCACCCTAACCCTAACCCTAACCCTTACCCTTATCCTATCCCTAACCCTAAACTTAATCCTAACCCTAACCCTTACCCTTACCCTAACCCTAAACCTAACCCTAACCCTAACGGTAACCCTACCCTGACCCTAACCCTAACCCTAATCCTAACCCCTAAGCCTAAACCATAACCTAAACCTAATCCTTTCCCTTATCCTAAACCTAACCCTAACACTAACATTTACCCTTACCCTAAACCCTACCCTAACCCTAATCCTAACCCTAACCCTTATACTAACCCTAAACCTAACCCTAACCCTTACACTTACCCTAACCCTAAAACTAACCCTAACCATAAGCGTAACCCTTACCCTTACCCTAACCCTAACCATAACCCTAAACTTAAACCTAACCCTAAACCTAACCCTAAACCTAACCCTTACCCTAACCTAACCCTAACCCTTACCCTAACCCTAACCCTAACCCTAACCTTAACCCTAACCCTAACACTAACCCTAACAATTACCCTTACCCTAACCCTAGCACTAACACTTACCCTTACCCTAAACCCTACCCTAACCCTAACCCTAACCCTAATCCTTACCCTAACCCTAAACCTAACCTTTACCCTTACCCTAACCCTAAACCTAACCCTAACCCTAACCCTTACCATTACGCTAACCCTAACCCTAACCCTAAACCTAAGGCTAACCCTAACCCTAAACCTTACCCTTACCTTTACCCTAACCCTAACACTAACCCTTACGCTTACCCTAACGCTAACCCTAACCCTAACCCTAACCCGAACACATACCGTTACCCTAACTCTAACCCTAACCGTAAACCTAACCCTAACCTTATCCCCAACCCTAAACCTAATCCTAACCCTAAGAGTTACCCTTACCCTAACTCTAACCCTAACCCTAACCCTTACCCTAACCCTAACCCTAAACCTAACCCTAAGCATTACCCTTCCCCTAACCCTAAACCTAACCCTAACCCTAACCTTAACCTTAAACCTAACCCTAACCCTAACCCTAACCCTTATCCTTACCCTAACCCTAACGCTAACTCTAACCCTAAACCTAACCCTAACCCTAACCTAACCCTTACGCCTACCCTAACGCTAAACCTAACATTAACCCTAACCCTAACCCTAAACCTAACCCTAACCCTAACCTTAACCCTAACCCTTACCCTTACCCTAAACCTAACCTTAACCCTAACACTTAGCCTTACCCTTACCCTAACCTTAACCCTAACCCTAAACCTTATCCTTACCCTAACTCTAAATATAACCCTTACCCTACCCCTAACCCTACCTCTAACCCTTACAATTACCCTTACCCTTACCCTTACCCTAACCCTAAACCTAACCCTAAACCTAACCCTAACCCTGACCTTAACCCTAAGCCTAACCCTAACCTAAACCTTACCCTTACCATAAACCTAACCCTAAACCTAACCATAACCCTAACCTAACCCTTACCCTTACCCTAACCCTAACCCTACCTTAACCCCAAACCTAAACCTAACACTAACCCTAACCCTAACCCTAACCCTTCCCCTAAACCTAACCCTAACCCTAACCCTTACCCTTACCCTCACCCTAAACTTAACCCTAACCCTAACCCTAACCCTAACCTTAATTGTAACATTTTTCCTTACCCTAACCCTAACCCTAAACCTAACCCTAATCCTAACCCTAACCTTAACATTAAGCATAACCCTAACCCTAACCCTAACCCTAACCTTAATTGTAACATTTTTCCTTACCCTAACCCTAACCCTAAACCTAACCCTAATCCTAACCCTAATCCTAACCCTAAACCTAACCCCAACCCTAAACCTAACTGTAACCCTAACCCTTACCCTTACCCTATGCCTAACCCTAAACCTAATCCTAACCCTAACCCTTACTCTTACCATAACCCTAACCCTAAACCTAACCCTAACCATAACCCTAACCCTACCCTAACCCTAACCCTAACCCTAACCCTTACCCTAACCTAACCTAACCCTAACCCTTACCCTAACCCTAACCCTAACCCTAATCCTAAACTTAACCCTAACCCTAAAACTAACACTAACAATTACCCTTACCCTAACCCTAACACTAACCCTAACCCAAACCCTAACCTTAACCCTAACCCTAATCCTTGCCCTTACCATAACCCTAACTCTAACTCTAACCCTAACCCTAACACTTACCCTAACCCTAACCCTAACCCTTACCCTAACCCTAATCCTAACCCTAACCTCAAACTTAACCCTAATCCTAACCCGTACCCTTACTCTAACACTAAGCCTAACCCTAACCTTAACCCTAACCCTAAACCTTCCCCTAACCCAAACCCTAATCCCAACCCTAAATCTAACCCTAACCCTAACCGTAACCTCAACCTTAATCCTAACCATAACCCTAACCCTAACCCTTACCCTCACCCTAAGACTAAGCCTAACCCTAACCCTAACCCTAACCCTTACCATAACCATAACCCTAATCATAACCCTAAACCTAACCCTAATCCTAACCTTAACCCTAACCCTGACCTTAACTCTAACATTTATCCTTACCCTACCCTAACCCTAAACCTAACCCTAAACCCAAACGTAACACTTACCCTTACCCTAACCCTAACCCTAACCCTAACCCTGACCCTAACTTTAACCCTAACCCTTACCCTTAACCTAACCCTAACCCTAACAATTACCCTAACCCTAACCCTAAGCCTAAGCCTAACCCTAACCCTAACACATAACCTTACCCTAAACCTAACCGTAACCCGAACCCTAACCCTAAACATAACCCTAATCCTACCCAGACCCTAACTCTAAGCATAACCCTAACCCTAACCCTAACCCTAATCCTTAAACGTACCCTAACCCCAAACCTAACCTTAACCCAAACCCTAAACCTAACCCTAACCCTAACCTTAACACTTACCCTTAACCTATCCCTAACCCTAAACCTAAACCTAACCCTAACCATAACCATTACCCTAACCCTAACCCTAACCTAACCCTAACCCTTACCCTTACCCAAACCCTAACCCTAACCCTAAACCTAACCCTAACTCTTACCCTAACCCTAACACTTACCCATACCCTAACCCTAACCCTAACCCTTAAACTAAACCTAACCCTAACCCTAACCCTTACACTAACTCTAATCCTAGTCCTATCTCCTAACCCTAACTGTAAACCTAACTCTAACCCTAACCCTAACCCTAACCCTAACCCTTACCCTAACTATAACCCTAACCCTTACCCTAACCCTAACCCTAACCCTATCCTTAAACCTACACTAATCCTAATCCTAACCCTAACCTTAAACCTAAACCTAACCCTAACCCTAACCCTTGCCCTTACCCTAACCCTAACCCTAAACCTAACACTAACCCTATACCTAACCCTAACCCTAATCCTTACCCTTATCCTAAACCTAAACCTAACACTAACAATTACCCTTATCCTAAACCCTACCATAATCCTTACCCTAACCCTAACCCTAACCCTTACCCTAACCCTAATCCTAACCCTAACCCTTACCCTTACCCTAACCCTAACCCTAACCCTAACCCTAACCCTTACCCTAACACTAACCCTACACCTTACCCGTACCTTAACCCTAACCCTAATCCTAACCGTTACGCTTATCCTAACGCTTAACCTAACCCTATACCTAAGCCTAAACCTAACCCTTACCCTTACCCTAATCCTAAACCTAACCGTAACCCTAACCCTAACCCTAACCCAAACCCTAACCCTTACCCTAACCCTAAACCTAACCCTTACCCTTACCCTAACCCTAACCCTAACCTTAACCCCAACCCTAAACCTAATCCTAACCCTAAGTCTTACCCTTACCCTAACCCTAACCCTAACCCTAAACCTAACCCTAAACCTTACCCTAACCCTAAACCTAAATCTAACCCTAAACCTTACCCTTACCGGCACCGTAACCATAACCTTAACCCTAATCCTAAACCTAACCCTAACCCTAAACCTTATCCTTACCCAAACCCTAACCCTAACCCAATTCCTAACCCTAACCATAACCCTAAACCGAACCCTTACACTTACCCTAACCCAAACCTAAACCTAACCCTAACCCTTACCCTTACCCTAACCCTAACCCTAACCCTAACCTTAACCCTAACCCTTACCCTAAACCTAACCCTAACCCTAACCCTAACCCTTATCCTAACACTAACCCTAACCATAACCATAACCCTAAACCGAACCCTTACACTTACCCTAACCCTAACCCTAAACCTAACCCTAACCTTTACCCTTACCTAACCCTAACCCTAACCCTAACCTTAACCCTAACCTTTACCCTAAACCTAACCCTATCCCTAACACTAACCCTTATCCTTACAATTACCCTAACCCTAAACCTAACCCTAAACCTAACCCTAACCCTAACCCTAACCCTACCCTAACCCTAACCCTAACCCTAAGCCTAACCCCTAAACCTAAACCAAAACCTAACCCTAATCCTTTCCCTTATCCTAAACCTAACCCTAACACTAACATTTACCCTTACCCTATACCCTACCCTAACCCTAATCCTAACCCTAACCCTTACCCTAACCCTAACCCTAACCCTAACCCTAACCCTTACACTTACCCTAACCCTAAAACTAACCCTAACCCTAATCTTAACCCTTACCCTTACCCTAACCCTAACCCTAACACTAAACTTAAACCTAACCCTAACCCTAACCCTAACCCTAACCCTTACTCTAACCTAACCCTAACCCTTACCCAAACCCTAACCCTAACCCTAACCCTAACCTTAACCCTAACCCTAACACTAAACCTAACAATTACACTTACCCTAACCCTAACACTAACACTTACCCTTACCCTAAACCCTACCCTAACCCTAACCCTAACCCTAATCCTTACCCTAACCCTAACCCTAACCCTTACCCTTAACCTAACCCTAAACCTAACCCTAACCCTAACCCTTACACTTACCCTAACATTAACCCTAACCCTAACCCTAACCCTGACCTTAACCCTAAGCCTAACCCTAACCTAACCCTTACCCTTACTGTAAACCTAACCCTAAAACTACCCTAACATTACCCTAACCCTTACCCTTACCCTAACCCTAACCCTAACCTTAACCCCAAACCTAAACCTAACCGTAACCCTAAACCTAAGCCTTACCCTTCCCCTAACCCTAACCCTAACCCTAACCCTTACCCTTACCCTCACCGTAACCTTAACACTAACCTAACCCTAACCCTAATTTTAATTGTAACATTTTTCCTTACCCTAACCCTAACCCTAAACTTAACCCTAATCCAACCCTAACCTTAACCATAAGCATAACCCTAACCCTAAACCTAACCCTAATCCTTAAATGTACACTAACCCTAAAACTAACTTTAACCCCAACCCTAAACCTAACCATAACCCTAACCCTTACCCTTACCCTATCCCTAACCCTAAACCTAATCCTAACCCTAAACTTTACCCTTACCCTAACCCTAACCCTAACCCTAAACCTAACCCTAACCCTTACCCTAACCTAACCCTAACTCTTACCCTAACCCTAACCCTAACCCTAACCCTAACCTTAACCCTAACCCTAATCCTTCCCCTTATCCTAACCCTAACTCTAACTCTAAACCTAACCACAACACTTACCCTAACCCTAACCCTAACCCTTACCCTAACCCTAATCCTAACCCTAACCTTAACCCTAACCCTAACCCTTACCCTAACCCTAACCCTAATCCTAACCCTAAATCTAACCCTAACCCTAACCCTAACCTCAACTTTAACACTAACCATAACCCTAACCCTAAACCTTACCCTTACCCTAAGACTAAGCCTAACCCTAACCCTAACCCTAACCCTTACCATAACCATAACCCTAATCATAACCCTAAAACTAACCCTAATCCTCACCTTAACCCTAACCCTGACCTTAACTCTAACATTTATCCTTACCCTACCCTAAACCTAAACCTAACCCCAAACCTAACCCTTACCCTTACCCTAACCCTAACCCTAACCCTAACCCTGACCCTAACTTTAACCCTAACCCTTATCTTACCCTAACCCTAACCGTAACCCTAACCCTAACCCTAACACTTACCCTAACCCTAACCCTAAGCCTAACCCTAAACCTAACCCTAACACATAACCTTACCCTAAACCTAACCCGAACCCGAACCCTAACCCTAAACATAACCCTAATCCTACCCCAGATCCTAACTCTAACCATAACCCTAAAACTAACCCTAATCCTTAAACGTACCCTAACCCTAAACCTAACCTTAACCCCAACCCTAAACCTAACCCTAACGCTAACCCTAACCCTTACCCTTACCCTATCCCTAACCCTAAATCTAACCCTAACCCTAACCATAACCATTACCCTAACCCTAACCCTTACCTAACCCTAACCCTGACCCTTACCCGAACCCTAACCCTAACCCTTAAACTAAACCTAACCCTAACCCTAACCCTTACACTAACCCTAACCCTAGTCCTATCTCCTAACCCTAACTGTAAACCTAACTCTAACCCTAACCCTAACCCTAACCCTTACCCTAACTCTAACACTAACCCTTACCCAAAACCTAACCCTAACCCTAAACTTAAACCTAACCCTAACCCTAATCCTAACCCTAAACTTAACCCTAAACCTAACCCTAAACCTAACCCTTGACCTTACCCTAACCCTAACCCTAAACCTAACACTAACCCTAAAACTAACCCTAACCCTAATCCTTACCCTTATCCTAAACCTAACCCTAACACTAACAATTACCCTTATCTTAAACCCTACCATAACCCTTACCCTAACCCTAACCCTAACCCTTACCCTAACCCTAATCCTAACCCTAACCATTACCATTACCCTAACCCTAACCCTAACCCTAATCCTAACCCCAAACCTAACCCTTACCCTTACCCTAACCCTAACCCTAACCCTAAGCCTAACCCTGACCCTAAGTTTAACCCTAACCCTTACCCTTACCGTAACCCTAAACCTTACCCTTAACTTAACCCTAACCCTAATCCTAACCGTTACGCTTATCCTAACCCTAAACCTAACCTTAACCCAAACCCTAAACCTAACCCTAACCCTTACCCTTACCCTAATCCTAAACCTAACCGTAACCCTAACCCAAACCCTAACCCTAACCCTAAACCTAACCCTAGTCCTTAAACGTACCCTAACCCTAAACCTAACCTTAATACCAACCCTAAACCAAACCCTAACCCTAACCCTAACCATTACCCTTACGCTAACCCTAACCCTAACGTTAACCCCAACCCTATACCTAATCCAAACCCTAAGACTTACCCTTACCCTAACCCTAACCCTAACCCTAAACCTAACCCTAACCCTTTCCCTAACCCTAAACCTAAACCTAACCCTAAACCTTACCCTTAGCCGCACCCTAACCATAACCTTAACCCTAATCCTAAACCTAACCCTAATCCTAACCCTTATCCTTACCCAAACCCTAACCCTAACCCAATCCCTAACCCTAACCATAACTCTAAAGCGAACCCTTACACTTACCCTAACCCTAACCCTAAACCTAACCCTAAAACTCACCCTTACCCTAACCCTAACCCTAATCCTAACCCTAACCTTAACCCTAAACCTTACCCTAAACCTAACCCTAACCCTAACCCTAACCCTTACGCATATCGTAACGCTAAACTTAAACCTAACCCTAACCCAAACCCTAAACCTAACCCTAACACTAACATTAATCCTAAATCTTACCCTTACCCTAAACCTAACCCTAACCCTAACACTCACCCTTAGCCTTACCCTAACCATAACCCTAACCATAACACTAAACCTTACCCTTACCCTAACCCTAACTCTAACCATTACCCTAACCCTAACCCTAACACCTACCATTACCCTTACCCTTACCCTTACCCTAACCCTAAACCTAACCTTAACCCTAACCCTAACCCTAACCCTTACCCTTACCCTAACCCTAACCCTAAACCTAACCCTTACCCTAACACTAACCCTAACCCTAACCCTTACCCTTACCCTAACCCTAACCCTTACCCTAACCCTTACCCTAACCCTAAACCTAACCCTAAACCTAACCCTAAACCTAACACTTAACCTTACCCTAACTCTAACCCTAACCCTAACCCTTACCCTGACCCTAACCCTAACCCTAACCCTAACGCTTATCCTAACCCTAACCCTAACCCTAACCCTTAACCTAACCCCAACACTAACCCTAACCCTAAACCTAACACTTACCCTTACCCTAACCCTAATGCTTATCCTAACCCTAACCCTAACCCTCACCCTAACACTTACCCTAACCCTAACCCTCACCCTAAACCTACCATTTACCCTTACCCTAACCCTAACGCTTATCCTAACCCTAACCCTAACCCTAACCCTTAACCTAACTCTAACATTAACCCTAAACCCTAACCCTAACCCTAAACCTAACCCTAACCCTTACCCTTAACCTAACACTAACTCTAAACCTAACGCTAACCCTAAACCTAACCCTTACCCTTACCCTAAACTTAACCCTAACCCTTACCCTTTTCCTAACCCTAACCCTAACCCTAACCCTTACCCTAACTTTAACCGTAAACCTTACCCTTACCCTCATCCTAACCGTAAACCTAACCCTAACACTTACCCTAACCCTAACCCTAAACCTAACACATAACCTTACCCTAACACTAACCCTAACACTAATCCTAACCTAACCCTAACCCTAACCCTACCCCTAACCCTAAGTATAACCCTAACCCTAACCCTAACCCTAATCCTTAAACGTATCCTAACCCTAAACCTAACCTTAACCCCAACCCTAAACCAAACCCTAAACCTAACCCTAATTCTTACCCTTACCCTAAACCTAAACCTAACCTTAACCCCAACCCTAAACCTAACCCTAACCCTAACCCTAACCCTTACCCTTACCCTTACTCTAACCCTAACCCTAAATCTAACCCTAACCCTAAACCTAATCCTTACCCTAACCCTAACCCTAGGCCTAACCCCTAACCCTAAACCTATACCTAACGCTAAACCTAACCGTAACCCTAACCCTAACCCTAACCCTTACCCTAACTCTAACCCTAACCCTTACCCTAACCTTATCCCTAGCCCTAACCCTAACCTTAACCCTAACCCTAATCCTAATCCTAACCCTAAACTTAACCCTAACCCTAATCCTAACCCTTGCCCTTACCCTAACCCTAACCCTCAACTTAACACTAACCCTAACCCTGACCCTAACCCTTACCCTTATCCTAACCCTAACCCAAAACCTAACCCTCACCTTAACCCTAACCCTATCCCTAACCTCTTACCATAACCCTAAACCTAACCCTAATCCTTACCCTTATCCTAAACCTAACCCTAACACTAACACTTACCCTTACCCTAAACCCTACCCTAACCCTAACCCTAACCCTAATCCTTACCCTAACCCTAACCCTAACCCTTACCCTACCCTAACCCTCACTCTAACCCTAAACCTAAGCCTAATCCTAACCCTAAACATTACCCTTACCTTAACCCTAACCCTAACACTAACCCTTACGCTTACGCTAACGCTAACCCTAACCCTAACCCTAACCCGAACACATACCGTTACCCTAACTCTAACCCTAACCGTAACCCTACCCCTAACCCTAACCTTAACCCCAACCCTAAACCTAATCCTAACCCTAACACTTACCCTTACCCTAACCCTAACCCTAACTCTAACCCTAATTCTAACCCTTAACCTAACACTAACCCTAACCCTAACCCTAACACTTGTCCTTACCCAAACCCTAACCCTAACCCTTACCCTAACCCTAACCCTAAACCTAACCCTAACCATTACCCTTACCCTAACCCTAACCCTAACCCTAACCCTAAACTTAACCTTAAACCTAACTCTAACCCTAACCCTTATCCTCACCCTAACCCTCACGCTAACTCTAACCCTAAACCTAACCCTAACCCTAACCTAACCCTTACGCTTACCCTAACGCTAAACCTAACATTAACCCTAACCCTAACCCTAAACCTAACCCTAACCTTAACCCTAACCCTTACCCTTACCCTAAACCTAACCTTAACCGTAACACTTACCCTTACCCTTACCCTAACCTTAATCCTAACCCTAACCCTAAACCTTATCCTTACCCTAACCCTAAAACTAACCCTTACCCTACCCTAACCCTAACTCTAACCCTTACAATTACCTTTACCCTTACCCTTACCCTTACCCTAACCCTAAACCTAACCCTAACCCTAACCCTAACCCTAACCCTTATCTAACCCTAACCCTAATCCTAACATTAAACCTAACCCTAACCCTAACCCTAACTCTAATCCTAAACCTAACCCTAACCCTAACCCTAACCCTTACGCATACCGTAACGCTAAATTTAAACCTAACCCTAACCCTAACCCAAACCCTAAACCTAACCCTAACCCTAACCTTAATCCTAAACCTTACCCTTACCATAACCCTAATCCTAACCCTAACCCTAACACTAACCCTAACCCTAACCCTTACCCTAACCTTAACCCTAAGCCTAAACCTTGTCCTTACCCTAACCCTAACCCTAAACCTAACCCTAACCCTAACCCTAACCCTAACCCTTACCCTAACCCTAACCCTAAACCTAACCCTAACCCTAACCCTAACCCTAACCTTAACCCTAACCCTAACCCTAACCCTAAACCTTACCCTTACCCTAACCCTAACCCTATCACTAATCCTAAACTTAAACCTAACCCTTACCCTTACCCTAATCCTAACCCTAAACCTAACCCTACCACATAAACGTAACCCTAACCCTAACCCTTACCCTAACCTTAACCCTAACCCTAAACTTAACACTTACCCTTACCCTAACCCTAACCCTTATCCTAACCCTAACCCTAACCCTAACCCTTAACCTAACCCTAACACTAACCCGAACCCCTAAGCCTAACACTTACCCTAACCCTAACCCTAATCCTAACCCTTACCCTTACCCTAACACTAACTCTAAACCTAACCCTAACCGTAAACCTAACCCTTACACTTACCCTAACCCTAAACCTAACCCTAACCCTTACCCTTACCCTAACCCTAACTGTAACCCTAACACTAACCCTAACCCTACCACCTAAACCTAACCCTAACCCTAAACCTTACAATAACCCTAACCCTAACCCTAAACCTAACACTTACCCTTACCCTAACCCTAATGCTTTTCCTAACCATAACCCTAACCCTAACCCTTAACCTAACCCTAACACTAACCCTAAACCCTAACCCTAACCCTAAACCTAACCCTAACCCTTACAGTTACCCTAACACTAACTCTAAACCTAACCCTAACATTAAACCTAACCCTTACCCTTACCCTAACCCTAAACCTAACCCTAACCCTTACCCTTTCCCTAACCCTAACCCTAACCCTAACCCTTACCCTAAGTTTAAACCTAAACCTTACCCTTAACCTCATCCTAACCGTAACCCTAACCCTAACACTTACCCTAACCCTAACCCTAAACCTACCACATAACCTTACCCTAACACTAACCCTAACACTAATCCTAACCTAACCCTAATCCTAACCCTACCCCTAACCCTAAGTATAACCCTAACCCTAACCCTAACCCTAATCCTTAAACGTACCCTAACCCTAAACCTAACCTTAACCCCAAACCTAAACCAAACCCTAACACTAACCCTAACCCTTCCCCTTACCCTAACCCTAACCTTAACCCCAACACTAAACCTAATCCTAACCCTAAGACTTACCCTTACCCTATCCCTAACCCTAACCGTAAACCTAACCCTAACCCTTACCCTAACCCTAAAACTAAACATAACCCTAAACCTTACCCTTACCCGCACCCTAACCATAACCTTAACCCTAATCCTAAACCTAACCCTAACACTAACCCTAACCCTTATCCTTACCCAAACCCTAACCCTAACCCAATCCCTAACCCTAACCATAACCCTAAACCGAACCCTTACACTTACCCTCACCCTAACCCTAAACCTAACCCTAACCCTCACCCTTACACTAACCCTAACCCTAACCCTAACCCTAAACTTAACCCTAACCTTTACCCTAAACCTAACCCTAACCCTAACCCTAACCCTTATCCTTACCCTAACCCTAACCCTAACTCTAATCCTAAACCTAACCCTAACCCTAACCCTTACGCATACCGTAACGCTAAACTTAAACCTAACCCTAACCCTAACCCAAACCCTAAACCTAACCCTAACCCTACACTTAATCCTAAACCTTACCCTTACCATAACCCTAATCCTAACCCTAACCCTAACACTAACCCTAACCCTAACCCTTACCCTTACCCTAACCCTAACCCTAACCCTAACCTTAACCCTAAGCCTAAACCTTGTCCTTACCCTAACCCTAACCCTAACCCTAACCCTAACCCTAACCCTAACCTTAACCCTAACCCTAACCCTAAACCTTACCCTTACCCTAACCCTAACCCTATCACTAATCCTAAACTTAAACCTAACCCTTACCCTTACCCTAATCCTAACCCTAAACCTAACCCTACCACATAAACGTAACCCTAACCCTAACCCTTACCCTAACCCTAACCCTACCCCTAAACTTAACACTTACCCTTACCCTAACCCTAACCCTTATCCTAACCCTAACCCTAACCCTAACCCTTAACCTAACCCTAACACTAACCCGAACCCCTAAGCCTAACACTTACCCGAACCCTAACCCTAATCCTAACCCTTACCCTTACCCTAACACTAACTCTAAACCTAACCCTAACCGTAAACCTAACCCTTACACTTACCCTAACCCTAAACCTAACCCTAACCCTTACCCTTACCCTAACCCTAACTGTAACCCTAACACTAACCCTAACCCTACCACCTAAACCTAACCCTAACCCTAAACCTTACAATAACCCTAACCCTAACCCTAAACCTAACACTTACCCTTACCCTAACCCTAATGCTTATCCTAACCCTAACCCTAACCCTAACCCTAAACCTAACCCTAACACTAACCCTAAACCCTAACCCTAACCCAAAACCTAACCCTAACCCTTACAGTTACCCTAACACTAACTCTAAACCTAACCCTAACATTATACCTAACCCTTACCCTTACCCTAACCCTAAACCTAACCCTAACCCTTACCCTTTCCCTAACCCTAAACCTAACCCTAACCCTTACCCTAAGTTTAACCCTAAACCTTACCCTTACCCTAATCCTAACCGTAACCCTAACCCTAACACTTACCCTAACCCTAACCCTAAACCTACCACATAACCTTACCCTAACACTAACCCTAACTCTAATCCTAACCTAACCCTAATCCTAACCCTACCCCTAACCCTAAGTATAACCCTAATCCTAACCCTAACCCTAATCCTTAAACGTACCCTAACCCTAAACCTAACCTTAACCCCAAACCTAAACCAAACCCTAACACTAACCCTAACCCTTACCCTTACCCTAGCCCTAACCTTAACCCCAACCCTAAACCTAATCCTAACCCTAAGACTTACCCTTACCCTATCCCTAACCCTAACCGTAAACCTAACCCTAACCCTTACCCTAACCCTAAAACTAAACCTAACCCTAAACCTTACCCTTACCCGCACCCTAACCATAACCTTAACCCTAATCCTAACCCTAACCCTAACACTAACCCTAACCCTAACCCTTACCCTTACCCTAACCCTAACCCTAACCCTAACACTAACCCTTACCCTAACTTAACCCTAACCCTTACCCTAACCCTAACCCTAACCCTAACCTTAACCTTAACCCTAACCCTAACACTAACCCTAACAATTACCCGTACCCTAACCCTAACACTAACCCTAAGCCTAACCCTAAACTTAACCCTAACCCTAATCCTTGCCCTTACCCTTACCCTAACTCTAACTCTAACCCTAACCCTAACACTTACCGTAACCCTAACCCTAACCCTTACCCCAACCCTAATCCTAACTCTAAACTCAAACTTAACCCTAACACTAACCCTAACCCTAACCCTTACCCTTACTGTAACACTAAGCCTAACCCTAACCTTAACCCTAACCCTAACCCTAACCCTAACCCTAACCTTAACCCTAACGCTAACCCTAAACCTAACCCTTACACTTACTCTAATCCTAACCTTAACCTAACCCAAAACATAACCCTAACCCTAACCCTAACCCTTACCCTTACCCTAACCCTAACCCTAAACTTAAATCATACCCTTACCCTAACCCTAACACTAACACTAATCCTAACCTTAAACCTAACCCTTACCCTTTCCCTAACCCTAACCCTAACCCTAACACTAACCCTACCACATAAACCTAACCCTAACCCTAACCCTTACCCTAACCCTAACCCTAACCCTAAACTTAACACTTAAACTTACCCTAACCCTAACCCTTATCCTAAACCTAACCCTAACCCTAACCCTAACCCTTAACCTAACCCTAACACTAACCCGAACCCCTAACCCTAACCCTTACCCTAACCCTAACCCTAACCCTAACCTTAACCCTAACCCTTACCCTTACCCTAAACCTAACCCTAACCCTAACACTTACCTTTACCCTTACCCTAACCTTAACCCTAACCCTAACCCTAAACCTTACCCTTACCCTAACCCTAAAACTAACCCTTACCCTACCGCTAACCCTAACTCTAACCCTTACAATTACCCTTACCCTTACCCTAACCCTAATCCTAACCCTAACCCAACCCTAACCCTAACCCTTACCCTAACCCTAACCCTAATCCTAACCTTAAACCTAATCCTAACCCTGACCTTAACCCTAAGCCTAACCATAATCTAACCCTTACCCTTAACATAACCCTAACCCTAAACTTAAACCCAAACCTAAACCTAACCCTAACCCTAACCCGAACCCTAACCCTTACCATAACCCTAACCCTAACCTTAACCCTAACCCTTACCCTTGCCCTCACCCTAACCTTAACCCTAACACTAACCCTAACCCTAACCTTAATTGTAACATTTTTCCTTACCATAACCCTAACCCTAAACCTAACCCTAAACCGAAACCTAACCCTTACCTTTACCCTAACCCTAAACCTAACCATAACCCTTATCCTTACCCTAACCCTAACCCCAACACTAACACTTACCCTTACCTAACCCTAACCCTAATCCTAACTCTTTCCCTAACCCTAAACCTAACCATAACCGTAACCCCTAAACCTAACCCTAACTCTAATTCTAACCCTTACCCTTACCCTAACCCTAAACCTAACCCTAACCCTAACCCTAACCATAACCCTAATCCTAACCCTAAACCTAACCCTAACCCTAACCTTAACCCTAATCCTAACCTAACCCTTACCCTTACCCTAACCCTAACCCAAACCTTAACCCCAACCTTAAACCTAACCCTAACACTAACCCTAAACCTTACCCTAACCCTAACCCTAACCCTTACCCTAACTCTTACCCTAATCTTAACCCTAACCCTTACCCTTAACCTCACCCTAACCTAAACTCTAATATTTATCCTTACGCTAACCCTAATCCTAAACCTAAACCTATCCCTAACCCTAAACCTTATCCTTACCATAACCCTAAACCTAACCCTAACCCTTACCCTTACCCTAACCCTAACCCTAACCCTGACCATAACTTTAACCCTAAACCTTACCCTTACCCTAACCCTAACCGTAACACTAACCCTAACCCTAACACTTACCCTAACCCTAACCCTAACCCTAACCCTAACCCTAACCCTAACACATAACCTTACCCTAACCCTAACCCAAAGCCTAAACCTAACCCTAACCCTAACCCTAAACCTAACCCTAAGCATAACCCTAACCCTAACCCTAACCCTAACCCTAATCCTTAAATGTACCCTATCCCTAAACCTAACCGTAACCCCAACCCTAAACCTAACCCTAACCCTAACCCTTACCATTACCCTATCCCTAACACTAAACCTAACCCTAACCCTAACCCTAACGATTACCCTAACTCTAACCCTAACCCTAGTCCTAACCCTAACCCTTACCCTTACCCTAACCCTAACCCTAACCCTAACCCTAAACCTAACCCTAACCCTAACCCTGAAACTAATCCTACCCTAAACCTAACCCTAACCCTATCCCTAACCCTAAGCCTAACTCCTAACCCTGAACCAAAACCTAACCCTAATCCTTACCCTTATCCTAAACCTAACCCTAACACTAACATTTACCCTTACCCTAAACCCTACCCTAACCCTAATCCTAACCCTAACCCTTACCCTGACCCTAACCCTAACCCTTACACTTACCCTAACCCTAAAACTAACCCTAACCCTAACCCTAACCCTTACCCTTACCCTTACCCTAACCCTAACCCTAACCTTAAACCTAACCCTAACCCTAACCCTAACCCTAACCCTTACCCTAACCTAAACCTAACCCTTACCCTAACCCTAACCCTAACCCTAATCTTAACCCTAACCCTAACACTAACCCTAACAATTACCCTTACCCTAACCCTAACACTAACCCTAAACCTAACCCTAAACTTAATCCTAACCCTAATCCTTGCCCTTACCCTAACCCTAAATCTAACTCTAACCCTAACCCTAACACTTACCGTAACCCTAACCCTAACCCTTACTGTAACACTAAGCCTAACCCTAACCTTGACACTAACCCGAACCCTTACCCTAACCCTAACCCTAATCCTAACCCTAAATCTAACCCTAACCCTAACCCTAACCCTTACCCTAACGCTAACCGTAACCCTAACCCTGACACTTACCCTAACCCTAACCTTAACCTAACCCTAAACCTAACCCTAAACCTAACCTTAACCCTAAGCCTAAACCTTGCCCTTACCCTAACCATAACCCTAAACCTAACCCTAACACTAACTCTAAACCTAACCCTTACCCTTACCCTAACCCTAACCCTAAACTTAACCCTAACCCTAACCCTAACCTTAACCCTAACCCTAACCCTAACCCTAACCCTAAATCTTACCATTACCCTAACACTAACCCTAACACTAATCCTAACCTTAAACCTAACCCTTACCCTTACCCTAACCCTAACCCTAACCCTAAAACTACCACATAAACCTAACCCTAACCCTAACCCTTACCCTAACCCTAACCCTAACCCTAAACTTAACACTTACCCTTACCCTAACCCTAACCCTTATCCTAACCCTAAACCTAACCCTAACCCTAACCCTAACCCTATCCCTTAACCTAACCCTAACACTAACCCGAACCCCTAATCCTAACCCTTACCGTAACCCTAAAGCTAACCCTAACCCTTACCCTTACCCTAACACTAACTCTAAACCTAACCCAAACCCTAAACCTAACCCTTACACTTACCCTAACCCTAAACCTAACCCTAACCCTTACCCTTACCCTAACCCTAACCCTAACACTAACACTAACCCTAACCCTAACCTTAACCCTAACCCTTACCCTTACCCTAAACCTAACCCTAACCCTAACACTTACCCTTACCCTTACCCTAACCTGAAACCTAACCCTAACCCTAAACCTTACCCTTACCCTAACCCTAAAACTAACCTTTACCCTACCCATAACCCTAACTCTAACTTTACAATTACTGTTATCCTTACCCTAACACTAAACCTAACCCTAACCCAACCCTAACCCTAATCCTTACCCTAACCCTAACCCTAATCCTAACCTTAAACCTAACCCTAACCCTGAACTTAACCCTAAGCCTAAACCTAACCTAACCCTTACCCTTACCCTAACCATAACCCTAACCTTAACCCCAAACCTAAACCTAAACCTCACCCTAACCCTTACCCTAAACCTTACCCTAACCCTAACCCTAACCCTAACCCTAACCCTTACCCTTACCCTCACCCGAACCTTAACCCTAACCCTAACCCTAACCTTAATTTTAACATTTTTCCTTACCCTAACCCTAACCCTAAACCTAACCCTTAACCTTACCCTAACCCTAAACCTAACCCTAACCCTTACCCTTACCCTAACCCTAACCCTAACACTAATACTTACCCTTACCTAACGCTAATCCTAATCCTAAATCTTTCCCTAACCCTAAACCTAACCCTAACCGTAACACATAAACCTAACCCTAACTCTAATCCTAACCCTTACCCTTACCATAACCCTAAACCTAACCCTAACCATAACCCTAATCCTAACCCTAAACCTAATCCTAACCCTAACCTTAACCCCAACCTTAAACCTAACCCTAACCCTAACCCTAACCTTTACCCTAACCCTAACCCTAAACCTTATCCTAACCCTTACCCTAATCTTAACCCTAACGCTTACCCTTACCCTCACCCTAACCTTAACTCTAATATTTATCCTTATGCTAACCCTAACCCTAAACCTAACCCTAACCCTAAATCTAAACCTTACCCTTACCATAATCCTAAACCTAACCCTAACCCTTACACTTACCCTAACCCTAACCCTAACCCTGACCATAACTTTAACCCTAAACTTTACCCTTACCATAACCCTAACCATAACACTATCCCTAACCCTAACACTTACCCTAACCCTAACCCTAACCCTAACACATAACCACACCCTAAACCTAACCCTAACCCTAACCCTAAACCTAACCCTAATCCTAACCATAACCCTAACCCTAAGCATAACCCTAACCCTAATCCTTAAATATACCCTAACCCTAAACCTAAGCTTAACCCCAACCCTAAACCTAACCCTAAACCTTACCCTTACCCTATCCCTAACCCTAAACTTAACCCTAACCCTAACCCTAACCATTACCCTAACCCTAACCCTAACCCTAATCGTAACCTTAACCCTGACCCTTACCCTAACCCTAACCCTAACCCTAAACCTAACCCTAACCCTAACCCTTAAACTAACCCTACCCTAACCCTAACCCTAACCCTAACCCTAAGCCTAACCCCTAACTCTAAACCAAATCCTAACCCTAATTCTTACCCTTATCCTAAACCTAACCCTAACACTAACATTTACCCTTACCCTAAACCCTACCCTAACCCTAATCCTAACCTTAACACATACCCTAACCCTAACCATAACCCTAACCCTTACTCTTACCCTAACCCTAACCCTAACCCTAACCTTAAACCTAACCCTAACCCAAACCCTAATCCTTACCCTAACCTAACCCTAACCCTTACCCTAACCCTAACCCTAACCCTAACCTAAACCCTAACCCTAACACTAACCCTAACATTTACCCTTACCCTAACCCTTACACTAACGCTAACCCTAACCTGAACCCTAACCCTAATCCTTGCCCCTACCATAACCCTAACTCTAACTCTAACCCTAACACTAACACTTACCCTAACCCTAATCCTAACCCTAACCTCAAACGTAACCCTAACCCTAACCCTAACCCTAACCCTAACCCTTACCCTTACTCTAACACTAAGCCTAACCCTAACCTTAACCCTAACCCTAACACTTACCCTAACCCTAACCCTAAGCCTAACCCTAAATCTAACCCTAACCCTAACCCTAACCTCAACCTTAACCCTAACCATAACCCTAACCCTAAACCTTACCCTTACCCTAACACTAAGCCTAACCGTAACCCTAACCCTAACCCTTACCCTAACCCTTACCCTTACCCTAAACCTAACCCTAACCCTTAAACTAACTCTAACCCTAATCCTAACCCTAACCCTAACACTAACCCTAAACCTAAACCTAACCCTTACCCTATCCCTAAATCTTACCCTTTCCCTAAACCTAACCCTAACCCTTAAACTAACCCTAACCCTAACCCTAACCCTAAACCTTACCCTAAACCTAACCCTCACCATTAACCCAAACCTAACCCTAACCCTAACCCTAACCTTAACCCTAACCCTAACACTAACACTAACCTTAACCCTAACCCTAACCCTAATCCTTGCCCTTACCCTAACCCTAACCCTAAAGCTAACACTAAACCTAACCCTAACCCTAACCCTAACCATTACCCTTACCCTAACTCTAACTCTAAACCTAACCCTCACCCTAACCCTAAACCTAATCCTTACCCTAACCCTAACCCTAGGCCTAACCCCTAACCCTAAACCTATACCTAACTCTAAACCTAACCCTAACCCTAACCGTAACCCTTACCCTAACTCTAACCCTAACCACCACCCTAACCTTAACCATAGCCCTAACCCTAACCTTAATCCTAACCCTAATCCTAATCCTAACCCTAACCTTAACCATAACCCTAATCCTAACCCTTACCCTTACCCTAACCCTAATCCTAAACCTAACACTAACCCTAACCCTAACCCTAACCCTTACCCTTATCCTAAACCTAACCCAAAACCTAACCCTCACCTTAACACTAACCCTATCCCTAACCTCTAACCCTAACCCTAAACCTAACCCAATCCCTAACCCTAACCATAACCCTAAACCGAACCCTTACACTTACCCTCACCCTAACCCTAAACCTAACCCTAACCCTCACCCTTACACTAACCCTAACCCTAACCCTAACCCTAAACTTAACCCTAACCTTTACCCTAAACCTAACCCTAACCCTAACCCTAACCCTTATCCTTACCCTAACCCTAACCCTAACTCTAATCCTAAACCTAACCCTAACCCTAACCCTAACCCTTACGCATACCGTAACGCTAAACTTAAACCTAACCCTAACCCTAACCCAAACCCTAAACCTAACCCTAACCCTACCCTTAATCCTAAACCTTACCCTTACCATAACCCTAATCCTAACCCTAACCCTAACACTAACCCTAACCCTAACCCTTACCCTTACCCTAACCCTAACCCTAACCCTAACCTTAACCCTAAGCCTAAACCTTGTCCTTACCCTAACCCTAACCCTAAACCTAACCCTAACCCTAACCCTAACCCTTACCCTAACCCTAACCCTAACCCTAACCCTAACCCTAAACCTTACCCTTACCCTAACCCTAACCCTATCACTAATCCTAAACTTAAACCTAACCCTTACCCTTACCCTAATCCTAACCCTAAACCTAACCCTACCACATAAACGTAACCCTAACCCTAACCCTTACCCTAACCCTAACCCTACCCCTAAACTTAACACTTACCCTTACCCTAACCCTAACCCTTATCCTAACCCTAACCCTAACCCTAACCCTTAACCTAACCCTAACACTAACCCGAACCCCTAAGCCTAACACTTACCCGAACCCTAACCCTAATCCTAACCCTTACCCTTACCCTAACACTAACTCTAAACCTAACCCTAACCGTAAACCTAACCCTTACACTTACCCTAACCCTAAACCTAACCCTAACCCTTACCCTTACCCTAACCCTAACTGTAACCCTAACACTAACCCTAACCCTACCACCTAAACCTAACCCTAACCCTAAACCTTACAATAACCCTAACCCTAACCCTAAACCTAACACTTACCCTTACCCTAACCCTAATGCTTATCCTAACCCTAACCCTAACCCTAACCCTAAACCTAACCCTAACACTAACCCTAAACCCTAACCCTAACCCAAAACCTAACCCTAACCCTTACAGTTACCCTAACACTAACTCTAAACCTAACCCTAACATTATACCTAACCCTTACCCTTACCCTAACCCTAAACCTAACCCTAACCCTTACCCTTTCCCTAACCCTAAACCTAACCCTAACCCTTACCCTAAGTTTAACCCTAAACCTTACCCTTACCCTAATCCTAACCGTAACCCTAACCCTAACACTTACCCTAACCCTAACCCTAAACCTACCACATAACCTTACCCTAACACTAACCCTAACTCTAATCCTAACCTAACCCTAATCCTAACCCTACCCCTAACCCTAAGTATAACCCTAACCCTAACCCTAACCCTAATCCTTAAACGTACCCTAACCCTAAACCTAACCTTAACCCCAAACCTAAACCAAACCCTAACACTAACCCTAACCCTTACCCTTACCCTAGCCCTAACCTTAACCCCAACCCTAAACCTAATCCTAACCCTAAGACTTACCCTTACCCTATCCCTAACCCTAACCGTAAACCTAACCCTAACCCTTACCCTAACCCTAAAACTAAACCTAACCCT
This sequence comes from Megascapheus bottae, assembly GCA_024803745.1. Taxonomy (NCBI): domain Eukaryota; kingdom Metazoa; phylum Chordata; class Mammalia; order Rodentia; family Geomyidae; genus Megascapheus; species Megascapheus bottae. The sequence continues at coordinate 3,645,388 of JANJXV010000048.1, forward strand.
AAACCTTACCCTTACCCGCACCCTAACCATAACCTTAACCCTAATCCTAACCCTAACCCTAACACTAACCCTAACCCTAACCCTTACCCTTACCCTAACCCTAACCCTAACCCTAACACTAACCCTTACCCTAACTTAACCCTAACCCTTACCCTAACCCTAACCCTAACCCTAACCTTAACCTTAACCCTAACCCTAACACTAACCCTAACAATTACCCGTACCCTAACCCTAACACTAACCCTAAGCCTAACCCTAAACTTAACCCTAACCCTAATCCTTGCCCTTACCCTTACCCTAACTCTAACTCTAACCCTAACCCTAACACTTACCGTAACCCTAACCCTAACCCTTACCCCAACCCTAATCCTAACTCTAAACTCAAACTTAACCCTAACACTAACCCTAACCCTAACCCTTACCCTTACTGTAACACTAAGCCTAACCCTAACCTTAACCCTAACCCTAACCCTAACCCTAACCCTAACCTTAACCCTAACGCTAACCCTAAACCTAACCCTTACACTTACTCTAATCCTAACCTTAACCTAACCCAAAACATAACCCTAACCCTAACCCTAACCCTTACCCTTACCCTAACCCTAACCCTAAACTTAAATCATACCCTTACCCTAACCCTAACACTAACACTAATCCTAACCTTAAACCTAACCCTTACCCTTTCCCTAACCCTAACCCTAACCCTAACACTAACCCTACCACATAAACCTAACCCTAACCCTAACCCTTACCCTAACCCTAACCCTAACCCTAAACTTAACACTTAAACTTACCCTAACCCTAACCCTTATCCTAAACCTAACCCTAACCCTAACCCTAACCCTTAACCTAACCCTAACACTAACCCGAACCCCTAACCCTAACCCTTACCCTAACCCTAACCCTAACCCTAACCTTAACCCTAACCCTTACCCTTACCCTAAACCTAACCCTAACCCTAACACTTACCTTTACCCTTACCCTAACCTTAACCCTAACCCTAACCCTAAACCTTACCCTTACCCTAAACCTAAAACTAACCCTTACCCTACCGCTAACCCTAACTCTAACCCTTACAATTACCCTTACCCTTACCCTAACCCTAATCCTAACCCTAACCCAACCCTAACCCTAACCCTAACCCTAACCCTAACCCTAACCCTAACCCTAACCCTTACCCTAACCCTAACCCTAATCCTAACCTTAAACCTAATCCTAACCCTGACCTTAACCCTAAGCCTAACCATAATCTAACCCTTACCCTTAACATAAACCTAACCCTAAACTTAAACCCAAACCTAAACCTAACCCTAACCCTAACCCGAACCCTAACCCTTACCATAACCCTAACCCTAACCTTAACCCTAACCCTTACCCTTGCCCTCACCCTAACCTTAACCCTAACACTAACCCTAACCCTAACCTTAATTGTAACATTTTTCCTTACCCTAACCCTAACCCTAAACCTAACCCTAAACCGAAACCTAACCCTTACCTTTACCCTAACCCTAAACCTAACCATAACCCTTATCCTTACCCTAACCCTAACCCCAACACTAACACTTACCCTTACCTAACCCTAACCCTAATCCTAACTCTTTCCCTAACCCTAAACCTAACCATAACCGTAACCCCTAAACCTAACCCTAACTCTAATTCTAACCCTTACCCTTACCCTAACCCTAAACCTAACCCTAACCCTAACCCTAACCCTAACCATAACCCTAATCCTAACCCTAAACCTAACCCTAACCCTAACCTTAACCCTAATCCTAACCTAACCCTTACCCTTACCCTAACCCTAACCCAAACCTTAACCCCAACCTTAAACCTAACCCTAACACTAACCCTAAACCTTACCCTAACCCTAACCCTAACCCTTACCCTAACCCTTACCCTAATCTTAACCCTAACCCTTACCCTTAACCTCACCCTAACCTAAACTCTAATATTTATCCTTACGCTAACCCTAATCCTAAACCTAAACCTATCCCTAACCCTAAACCTTATCCTTACCATAACCCTAAACCTAACCCTAACCCTTACCCTTACCCTAACCCTAACCCTAACCCTGACCATAACTTTAACCCTAAACCTTACCCTTACCCTAACCCTAACCGTAACACTAACCCTAACCCTAACACTTACCCTAACCCTAACCCTAACCCTAACCCTAACCCTAACACATAACCTTACCCTAACCCTAACCCAAAGCCTAAACCTAACCCTAACCCTAACCCTAAACCTAACCCTAAGCATAACCCTAACCCTAACCCTAACCCTAACCCTAATCCTTAAATGTACCCTATCCCTAAACCTAACCGTAACCCCAACCCTAAACCTAACCCTAACCCTAACCCTTACCATTACCCTATCCCTAACACTAAACCAAACCCTAACCCTAACCCTAACGATTACCCTAACTCTAACCCTAACCCTAGTCCTAACCCTAACCCTTACCCTTACCCTAACCCTAACCCTAACCCTAACCCTAAACCTAACCCTAACCCTAACCCTTAAACTAATCCTACCCTAAACCTAACCCTAACCCTATCCCTAACCCTAAGCCTAACTCCTAACCCTGAACCAAAACCTAACCCTAATCCTTACCCTTATCCTAAACCTAACCCTAACACTAACATTTACCCTTACCCTAAACCCTACCCTAACCCTAATCCTAACCCTAATCCTTACCCTGACCCTAACCCTAACCCTTACACTTACCCTAACCCTAAAACTAACCCTAACCCTAACCCTAACCCTTACCCTTACCCTTACCCTAACCCTAACCCTAACCTTAAACCTAACCCTAACCCTAACCCTAACCCTAACCCTTACCCTAACCTAACCCTAACCCTTACCCTAACCCTAACCCTAACCCTAATCTTAACCCTAACCCTAACACTAACCCTAACAATTACCCTTACCCTAACCCTAACACTAACCCTAAACCTAACCCTAAACTTAATCCTAACCCTAATCCTTGCCCTTACCCTAACCCTAAATCTAACTCTAACCCTAACCCTAACACTTACCGTAACCCTAAGCCTAACCCTTACTGTAACACTAAGCCTAACCCTAACCTTGACACTAACCCGAACCCTTACCCTAACCCTAACCCTAATCCTAACCCTAAATCTAACCCTAACCCTAACCCTAACCCTTACCCTAACGCTAACCGTAACCCTAACCCTGACACTTACCCTAACCCTAACCTTAACCTAACCCTAAACCTAACCCTAAACCTAACCTTAACCCTAAGCCTAAACCTTGCCCTTACCCTAACCATAACCCTAAACCTAACCCTAACACTAACTCTAAACCTAACCCTTACCCTTACCCTAACCCTAACCCTAAACTTAACCCTAACCCTAACCCTAACCTTAACCCTAACCCTAACCCTAACCCTAACCCTAAATCTTACCATTACCCTAACACTAACCCTAACACTAATCCTAACCTTAAACCTAACCCTTACCCTTACCCTAACCCTAACCCTAACCCTAAAACTACCACATAAACCTAACCCTAACCCTAACCCTTACCCTAACCCTAACCCTAACCCTAAACTTAACACTTACCCTTACCCTAACCCTAACCCTTATCCTAACCCTAAACCTAACCCTAACCCTAACCCTAACCCTATCCCTTAACCTAACCCTAACACTAACCCGAACCCCTAATCCTAACCCTTACCGTAACCCTAAAGCTAACCCTAACCCTTACCCTTACCCTGACACTAACTCTAAACCTAACCCAAACCCTAAACCTAACCCTTACACTTACCCTAACCCTAAACCTAACCCTAACCCTTACCCTTACCCTAACCCTAACCCTAACACTAACACTAACCCTAACCCTAACCTTAACCCTAACCCTTACCCTTACCCTAAACCTAACCCTAACCCTAACACTTACCCTTACCCTTACCCTAACCTGAAACCTAACCCTAACCCTAAACCTTACCCTTACCCTAACCCTAAAACTAACCTTTACCCTACCCATAACCCTAACTCTAACTTTACAATTACTGTTACCCTTACCCTAACACTAAACCTAACCCTAACCCAACCCTAACCCTAATCCTTACCCTAACCCTAACCCTAATCCTAACCTTAAACCTAACCCTAACCCTGAACTTAACCCTAAGCCTAAACCTAACCTAACCCTTACCCTTACCCTAACCATAACCCTAACCTTAACCCCAAACCTAAACCTAAACCTCACCCTAACCCTTACCCTAAACCTTACCCTAACCCTAACCCTAACCCTAACCCTAACCCTTACCCTTACCCTCACCCGAACCTTAACCCTAACCCTAACCCTAACCTTAATTTTAACATTTTTCCTTACCCTAACCCTAACCCTAAACCTAACCCTAACCCTAAACCTAACCCTTAACCTTACCCTAACCCTAAACCTAACCCTAACCCTTACCCTTACCCTAACCCTAACCCTAACACTAATACTTACCCTTACCTAACGCTAATCCTAATCCTAAATCTTTCCCTAACCCTAAACCTAACCCTAACCGTAACACCTAAACCTAACCCTAACTCTAATCCTAACCCTTACCCTTACCATAACCCTAAACCTAACCCTAACCATAACCCTAATCCTAACCCTAAACCTAATCCTAACCCTAACCTTAACCCCAACCTTAAACCTAACCCTAACCCTAACCCTAACCTTTACCCTAACCCTAACCCTAAACCTTATCCTAACCCTTACCCTAATCTTAACCCTAACGCTTACCCTTACCCTCACCCTAACCTTAACTCTAATATTTATCCTTATGCTAACCCTAACCCTAACCCTAACCCTAACCCTAAACCCTAACCCTACCCCAACCCTAATCCTAACTCTAAACTCAAACTTAACCCTAACACTAACCCTAACCCTAACCCTTACCCTTACTGTAACACTAAGCCTAACCCTAACCTTAACCCTAACCCTAACCCTAACCCTAACCCTAACCTTAACCCTAACGCTAACCCTAAACCTAACCCTTACACTTACTCTAATCCTAACCTTAACCTAACCCAAAACATAACCCTAACCCTAACCCTAACCCTTACCCTTACCCTAACCCTAACCCTAAACTTAAATCATACCCTTACCCTAACCCTAACACTAACACTAATCCTAACCTTAAACCTAACCCTTACCCTTTCCCTAACCCTAACCCTAACCCTAACACTAACCCTACCACATAAACCTAACCCTAACCCTAACCCTTACCCTAACCCTAACCCTAACCCTAAACTTAACACTTAAACTTACCCTAACCCTAACCCTTATCCTAAACCTAACCCTAACCCTAACCCTAACCCTTAACCTAACCCTAACACTAACCCGAACCCCTAACCCTAACCCTTACCCTAACCCTAACCCTAACCCTAACCTTAACCCTAACCCTTACCCTTACCCTAAACCTAACCCTAACCCTAACACTTACCTTTACCCTTACCCTAACCTTAACCCTAACCCTAACCCTAAACCTTACCCTTACCCTAAACCTAAAACTAACCCTTACCCTACCGCTAACCCTAACTCTAACCCTTACAATTACCCTTACCCTTACCCTAACCCTAATCCTAACCCTAACCCAACCCTAACCCTAACCCTAACCCTAACCCTAACCCTAACCCTAACCCTTACCCTAACCCTAACCCTAATCCTAACCTTAAACCTAATCCTAACCCTGACCTTAACCCTAAGCCTAACCATAATCTAACCCTTACCCTTAACATAAACCTAACCCTAAACTTAAACCCAAACCTAAACCTAACCCTAACCCTAACCCGAACCCTAACCCTTACCATAACCCTAACCCTAACCTTAACCCTAACCCTTACCCTTGCCCTCACCCTAACCTTAACCCTAACACTAACCCTAACCCTAACCTTAATTGTAACATTTTTCCTTACCCTAACCCTAACCCTAAACCTAACCCTAAACCGAAACCTAACCCTTACCTTTACCCTAACCCTAAACCTAACCATAACCCTTATCCTTACCCTAACCCTAACCCCAACACTAACACTTACCCTTACCTAACCCTAACCCTAATCCTAACTCTTTCCCTAACCCTAAACCTAACCATAACCGTAACCCCTAAACCTAACCCTAACTCTAATTCTAACCCTTACCCTTACCCTAACCCTAAACCTAACCCTAACCCTAACCCTAACCCTAACCATAACCCTAATCCTAACCCTAAACCTAACCCTAACCCTAACCTTAACCCTAATCCTAACCTAACCCTTACCCTTACCCTAACCCTAACCCAAACCTTAACCCCAACCTTAAACCTAACCCTAACACTAACCCTAAACCTTACCCTAACCCTAACCCTAACCCTTACCCTAACCCTTACCCTAATCTTAACCCTAACCCTTACCCTTAACCTCACCCTAACCTAAACTCTAATATTTATCCTTACGCTAACCCTAATCCTAAACCTAAACCTATCCCTAACCCTAAACCTTATCCTTACCATAACCCTAAACCTAACCCTAACCCTTACCCTTACCCTAACCCTAACCCTAACCCTGACCATAACTTTAACCCTAAACCTTACCCTTACCCTAACCCTAACCGTAACACTAACCCTAACCCTAACACTTACCCTAACCCTAACCCTAACCCTAACCCTAACCCTAACACATAACCTTACCCTAACCCTAACCCAAAGCCTAAACCTAACCCTAACCCTAACCCTAAACCTAACCCTAAGCATAACCCTAACCCTAACCCTAACCCTAACCCTAATCCTTAAATGTACCCTATCCCTAAACCTAACCGTAACCCCAACCCTAAACCTAACCCTAACCCTAACCCTTACCATTACCCTATCCCTAACACTAAACCAAACCCTAACCCTAACCCTAACGATTACCCTAACTCTAACCCTAACCCTAGTCCTAACCCTAACCCTTACCCTTACCCTAACCCTAACCCTAACCCTAACCCTAAACCTAACCCTAACCCTAACCCTTAAACTAATCCTACCCTAAACCTAACCCTAACCCTATCCCTAACCCTAAGCCTAACTCCTAACCCTGAACCAAAACCTAACCCTAATCCTTACCCTTATCCTAAACCTAACCC
>JANJXV010000048.1:3660000-3757500 GCA_024803745.1 Megascapheus bottae
ACTTACCCTAACCCTAACCCTAACCCTAACCCTTACTCTTAACCTAACCCTAACCCTAACCCTAACCTTAAACCTAACCCTAACCCAAACCCTAATCCTTACCCTAACCTAACCCTAACCCTTACCCTAACCCTAACCCTAACCCTAACCTAACCCCTAACCCTAACACTAACCCTAACATTTACCCTTACCCTAACCCTTACACTAACGCTAACCCTAACCTGAACCCTAACCCTAATCCTTGCCCCTACCATAACCCTAACTCTAACTCTAACCCTAACCCTAACACTTACCCTAACCCTAAGCCTAACCCTTACCCTAACCCTAATCCTAACCCTAACCTCCAACTTAACCCTAACCCTAACCCTAACCCTAACCCTAACCCTTACCCTTACTCTAACACTAAGCCTAACCCTAACCTTAACCCTAACCCTAACCCTTACCCTAACCCTAACCCTAAGCCTAACCCTAAATCTAACCCTAACCCTAACCCTAACCTCAACCTTAACCCTAACCATAACCCTAACCCTAAACCTTACCCTTACCCTAACACTAAGCCTAACCGTAACCCTAAACCTAACCCTTACCCTAACCCTTACCCTTACACTAAACCTAACCCTAACCCTTAAACTAACTCTAACCCTAATCCTAACCCTAACGCTAACACTAAACCTAAACCTAAACCTAACCCTTACCCTAACCCTAAATCTTACCCTTTCCCTAAACCTAACCCTAACCCTTAAACTAACCCTAACCCTAACCCTAACCCTAAACCTTACCCTAAACCTAACCCTCACCCTTAACCCAAACATAACCCTAACCCTAACCCTAACCTTAACCCTAACCCTAACACTAACCTTAACCCTAACCCTAACCCTAATCATTGCCCTTACCCTAACCCTAACCCTAAAGTTAACACTAAACCTAACCCTAACCCTAACCCTAACCATTACCCTTACCCTAACTCTAACTCTAAACCTAACCCTCACCCTAAACCTAAACCTAACCCTTACCCTAACCCTAAATCTTACCCTTTCCCTAAACCTAACCCTAACCCTTAAACTAACCCTAACCCTAACCCTAACCCTAAACCTTACCCTAAACCTAACCCTCACCCTTAACCCAAACCTAACCCTAACCCTAACCCTAACCTTAACCCTAACCCTAACACTAACACTAACCTTAACCCTAACCCTAAACCTAATCCTTGCCCTTACCCTAACCCTAACCCTAAAGCTAACACTAAACCTAACCCTAACCCTAACCCTAACCATTACCCTTACCCTAACTCTAACTCTAAACCTAACCCTCACCCTAACCCTAAACCTAATCCTTACCCTAACCCTAACCCTAGGCCTAACCCCTAACCCTAAACCTATACCTAACTCTAAACCTAACCCTAACCCTAACCGTAACCCTTACCCTAACTCTAACCCTAACCACCACCCTAACCTTAACCATAGCCCTAACCCTAACCTTAATCCTAACCCTAATCCTAATCCTAACCCTAACCTTAACCATAACCCTAATCCTAACCCCTGCCCTTACCCTAACCCTAATCCTAAACCTAACACTAACCCTAACCCTAACCCTAACCCTTACCCTTATCCTAAACCTAACCCAAAACCTAACCCTCACCTTAACACTAACCCTATCCCTAACCTCTAACCCTAACCCTAAACCTAACCCTAATCCTTACCCTTATCCTAAACCTAACCCTAACACTAACACTTACCCTTACCCTAAACCCTACCCTAACCCGAACCCTAAACCTAATCCTTACCCTAAACCTAACCCTAAACCTTACCCTTACCCTAACCCTAAACCTAACCCTAACCCTAACCCTTACCCTTACCCTAACCCTAACCCTAACCCTAAACCTAAGCCTAACCCTAACCCTAAAGCTTACCCTTACCTTAACCCTAACCCTAAAACTAACCCTTACGCTTACCCTAACGCTAACCCTAACCCTAACCCTAACCCGAACACATACCGTTACCCTAACTCTAACCTTAAACGTAACCCTAACCCTAACCCTAACCTTAACCCCAACCCTAAACCTAATCCTAACCCTAACACTTACCCTTACCCTAACCCTAACCCAACTCTAACCCTAACTCTAACCCTTAAACTAACCCTAACCCTAACCCTAACCCTAACACTTATCCTTACCCAAACCCTAACCCTAACGCTAACCCTTACCCTAAACCTACCCCTAAACCTAACCCTAACCATTACCCTTACCCTAACCCTAACCCTAACCCTAACCCTAACCTTAACCTTAAACCTAACCCTAACCCTAACACTAACCCTTATCCTTACCCTAACCCTAACGCTAACTCTAACCCTAAACCTAACCCTAACCCTAACCTAACCCTTACGCTTACCCTAACGCTAAACCTAACATTAACCCTAACCCTAACCCTAAACCTAACCCTATCCCTAACCTTAACCCTAACCCTTACCCTTACCCTAAACCTAACCTTAACCCTAACACTTACCCTTACCCCTACCCTAACCTTAACCCTAACCCTAACCCTAAACCTTATCCTTACCCTAAACCTAAAACTAACCCTTACCCTAACCCTAACCCTAACTGTAACCCTTACAATTACCCTTACCCTTACCCTTACCCTAACCCTAAACCTAACCCTAACCCTAACCCTAACCCTTACCCTAACCCTAACCCTAATCTTAACATTAAACCTAACTCTAAACCTGACCTTTACCCTAACCCTAACCCTAAACTTAACCCCAAACCTAAACCTAATCCTAACCCTAACACTTACCCTTACCCTAACCCTAACCCAACTCTAACCCTAACTCTAACCCTTAACCTAACCCTAAACCTAACCCTAAACCTAACACTTATCCTTACCCAAACCCTAACCCTAACCCTAACCCTTACCCTTACCCTAACCCTAACACTAAACTTAACCCCAAACCTAACCCTAACCCTAACCCTAACCCCTCCCCTAACCCTAACCCTAACCCTAACCCTTACCCTCACCCTAACCTTAACCCTAACCCTAACTCTAACCCTAACCTTAATTGTAATATTTTTCCTTACCCTAACCCTAACCCTAAACCTAACCCCAATCCTAACCCTAACCTTAACCCTAAGCATAACCCTAACCCTAACCCTAACCCTAATCCTTATATGTACCCTAACCCTAAACCTAACTTAACCCCAACCCTAAACTAACCGTAACCCTAACCGTTACCCTTACCCTATCCCTAAACCTAAACCTAATCCTAACCCTAACACTTACCCTTACCCTAACCCTAACCCTAACCCTAAACCTAACCCTAACCCTAACCCTACCCTAACCCTAACCCTAACCCTAATCCTAAGCCTAAACCCTAACCCTAAACCAAAACCTAACCCTAATCCTTTCCCTCATCCTAAACCTAACCCTAACACTAACATTTACCCTTACCCTAAACCCTACCCTAACCCTAATCCTAACCCTAACCCTTACCCTAACCCTAACCCTAACCCTAACAATTACCCTTACCCTAACCCTAAAACTAACCCTAACCCTAACCCTAACCCTTACCCTTACCCTAACCCTAAACCTAACCTTAACTTAAACCTAACCCTAACCCTAACCCTAACCCTAACCCTTACCCTAACCTAACCCTAACCCTTACCCTAACCCTATCCCTAACCCTAACCCTAACCTTAACCCTAACCCTAACACTAACCCTAAAAATTACCCTTACCCTAACCCTAACACTAACCCTAACCCTAACCCTAAACTTAACCCTAACCCTAATCCTTGGCCTTACCCTAAACCTAACTCTAATTCTAACCCTAACCCTAACACTTACCCTAACCCTAACCCTAACCCTTACCCTAAACCTAATTCTAACCCTAACCTCAAACTTAACCCTAACCCTAACCCTTACCTTTACTCTAACACTAAGCCTAACCCTAACCTTAACCCTAACCCTAACCCTTACCCTAACCTAAACCCTAATCCTAAACCTAAATCTAACCCTAACCCTAACCCTAACCTCAACCTTAACTCTAACCAAAACCCTAACCCTAAACCTTACCCTAACCCAAAGACTAAGCTTAACCCTAACCCTAACCCTAACCCTTACCATAACCATCACCCTAATCATAACCCTAAACCTAACCCTAATCCTAACCTTAACCCTAACCCTAACCTTAACTCTAACATTTATCCTTACCCTACCTTAACCCTAAACCTAACCCTAACCCCAAACCTAACCCTTACCCTTACCCTTACCCTAACCCTAACCCTAACCCTAACCCTAACCCTAACCGTAACTTTAACCCTAACCCTATACCTAATCCTAACCCTAAGACTTACCCTTACCCTAAGCCTAACCCTAACCCTAAACCTAACCCTAACACTTACCCTAACCCTAAACCTAAATCTAACCCTAAACCTTACCCTTACCCGCACCCTAACCATAACTTTAACCCTAATCCTAAACCTAACTCTAACCCTAACCCTTATCCTTACCCAAATCCAAACCCTAAACCAATCCCTAACCCTAACCATAACCCTAAACCAAACCCTTACACTTACCCTAACCCTAACCCTAAACCTAACCCTCACCCTCACCCTTACCCTAACCCTAACCCTAACCCTAACCCTAAACCTAACCTTAACCCTAACCCTTACCCTAAACCTAACCCAAACCCTAACCCTAACCCTTATCCGTACCCTAACCCTAACCCAAACTCTAAACCTAAACCTAACCCTAACCCTCACCCTAACCCTTATGCATACCGTAACACTAAACTTAAACCTAACCCTAACCCAAACCCTAAACCTAACCCTAACCCTAACCTAAATCCTAAACCTTACCCTTACCCTAAACCTAACCCTACCCCTAACACTCACCCTTAACCTTACCCTAACCATAACCCTAACCATAACCCTAAACCTTACCCTTACCCTAACACTAACTCTAACCATTACCCTAACCCTAACTCTTACCCTTACCCTTACCCTTACCCTTACCCTAACCCTAAACCTAATCTTAACCCTAACCCTAACCCTAACCCTTACCCTTACCCTAACCCTAACCCTAACCCTAACCCTTACCCTAACACTAACCCTAACCCTAAACCTTACCCTTACCCTAACCCTAACCCTAACCCTTACCCTAACACTTACCCTAAACCTAACCCTAACCCTAAACCTAACACTTAACCTTACCCCAACCCTAACCCTAACCCTTATCCTGACGCTAACCCTAACCCTAACCCTAACGCTTATCCTAACCCTAACCCTAACCATAAACCTTAACCTAACACTAACACTAACCCTAACCCTAAACCTAACACTTACCCTTACCCTAACCCTAACGCTTATCCTAACCCTAACCCTAACCCTTACCCTAACACTTACCCTAACCCTAACCCTAACCCTAAACAAAACACTTACCCTTACACTAACCCTAATGCTTATCCTAACCCTAACCCTAACCCTTAACCTAACCCTAACACTAACCCTAAACCCTAACCCTAACCCTAAACCTAACCCTAACCCTTACCCTTAACCTAACACTAACTCTAAACCTAACACTAACCCTAAATCTAACCCTTACCTTACCCTAACCCTAAACCTAACCCTAACCCTTACCCTTTCCCTAACCCTAACCCTAACCCTAACCTTACCCTAACTTTAACCCTAAACTTTACCCTTACCCTCATCCTAACCGTAACCCTAACCCTAACACTTACCCTAACCCTAACCCTAAACCTAACACATAACCTTACCCTAACACTAACCCTAACACTAATCCTAACCTAAACCTAATCCTAACCCTACCCCTAACCCTAAGTATAACCCTAACCCTAATCCTTAAACGTACCCTAAGCCTAAACCTAACCTTAACCCCAACCCTAAACCAAACTCTAACCCTAAGCCTAACCCTTACACTTACCCTAACCCTAACCCTAACCTAACCCTAACCCTTACCCTTACCCGAACCCTAACCCTAACCCTAAACCTAACCCTAACTCTTACCCTAACCGTAACCCTTACACTTACCCTAACCCTAACCCTAACCCTTAAACTAAACCTAACCCTAACCCTAACCCTTACACTAACCCTAACCCTAGTCCTATCCCCTAACCCTAACCGTAAACCTAACTCTAAACCAAACCCTAACCCTAACCCTAACCCTTACCCTAACTCTAACCCTAACCCTTACCTTAACCCTAACCCTAACCCTAACCTTAAAACTAACCCTAACCCTAATCCTAAAACTAAACTTAACCCTAAACCTAACCCTAACCCTTGCCCTTACCCTAACCCTAGCCCTAAACCTAACACTAACCTTAAACATAACCCTAACCCTAATCCTTACCCTTATCCTAAACCTAACCCTAACACTAACAATTACCCTTATCCTAAACCCTACCATAACCCTTACCCTAACCCTAACCCTTACCCTAACCCTAACCCTAATCCTAACCCTAACCCTTACCCTTACCCTAACCCTAACCCTAACTCTAACCCTAACCCTTACCCTAACTCTAACCCTAAACCTAACCCTAACCCTAACCTAACCCTTAACTTTACCCTAAACCTAACCCTAACCTTAACCCCAAACCTAAACCTAACCCTAACCCTAACGCTATCCCTGACCCTAACCCTAACCCTAACCCTTACCCTTACCCTTACCCTCACACTAACCTTAACCCTAAACCTAACCCTAACCCTAACCCTTACCCTTACCCTCACCCTAACCTTAACCCTAACCCTAACCCTAACCCTAACCCTAACCTTAATTGTAACATTTTTCCTTACCCTAACCCTAACCCTAAACCTAAACCTAATCCTAACCCTAACCTTAACCCTAAGCATAACCCTAACCCTAACCCTAACCCTAATCCTTAAATGTACCCTAACCCTAAACCTAACTTTAACCCCAACCCTAAACCTAACCGTAACCGTAACCCTTACCCTTACCCTATCCCTAACCCTAAACCTAATCCTAAACCTAACCCTTACCCTTAACCTAACCCTAACCCTAACCCTAAACCTAACCCTAACCCTAACCCTAACCCTACCCTAACCCTAACCCTAAGCCTAACCCCTAACCCTAAAGCAAAACCTAGCGCTAATCCTTTCCCTTATTCTAAACCTAACCTTAACACTAACATTTACCCTTACCCTAAACCCTACCCTAACCCTAATCCTAACCCTAACCCTTACCCTAACCGTAACCCTAACCCTTACACTTACCCTAACCCTAAAACTAACCCTAACCCTAACCCTAACCCTTACCCTTACCCTAAGCATAACCCTAACCCTAAACTTAAACCTAACCCTAACCCTAAACATAACCCTAACCCTTACCCTAACCTAACCCTAACCCTTACCCTAACCCTTACCCTTACCCTCACCCTAACCTTAACTCTAATATTTATCCTTATGCTAACCCTAACCCTAAACCTAATCCTAACCCTAACCTTAATCCTAAACCTTACCCTTACCTTAAACCTAACCCTAACCCTAACATTCACGCTTACCCTTACCCTAACCATAAACCTAACCATAACCCTAAACCTTACCCTTACCCTAACCCTAACTCTAACCATTACCCTAACCCTAACCCTAGCTCTTACCCTTACCCTTACCCTTACCCTTACCCTGACCCTAACCTTAACTCTAATATTTATCCTTATGCTAACCCTAACCCTAAACCTAATCCTAACCCTAACCTTAATCCTAAACCTTACCCTTACACTAAACCTAACCCTAAACCTAACACTCACCCTTACCCTTACCCTAACCATAACCATAACCATAACCCTAAACCTTACCCTTACCCTAACCCTAACTGTAACCATTACCGTAACCCTAAACCTAACTCTTACCCTTACCCTTACACTTACCTTACCCTAACCCTAAACCTAACCTTAACCCTGACCCTAACCCTAACCCTTACCCTTACCCTAACCCTAGCCCTAACCCTAACCCTTACTCTAACACTAACCTAACCCTAACCCTTACCCTTACCCTAACCCTAACCCTAACCGTAACCCTTACTCTAACACTAACCCTCACCCTAACCCTTACCCTGACCCTAACCGTAAACCTAACCCTAACGCTAATACTTATCCTAACCCTAACCCTAACCATAAACATAACCCTTTCCCTAAACCTAACCCTAACCCTAACCCTAACACCTAACCCTAAACCTTAACCTAACCCTAACCATAACCCTAACCATAACCCTTACCCTTAACCAAACCTAAATCTCACTCTAACCCTAACCCTAACCCTAATCTTTAAACTAACCCTAACCCTAACCCTAACCCTTACCCTAACCTACCCTAACCTTACCCTAACCCTAACCCTAACCCTAACCCTAACCTTAACCCTAACGCTAACCCTAACCCTAACCCTTACACTTACCTTAACCCTAACCTTAACCTAACCCTAAACCTAACCCTAACCCTAACCTTAACAGTAAGCCTAAACCTTGTCCTTACCCTAACCCTAACCTAACCCTTAACTTTACCCTAAACCTAACCCTAACCTTAACCCCAAACCTAAACCTAACCCTAACCCTAACGCTATCCCTGACCCTAACCCTTCCCCTAACCCTAACCCTAACCCTTACCCTTACCCTTACCCTCACACTAACCTTAACCCTAAACCTAACCCTAACCCTAACCCTTACCCTTACCCTCACCCTAACCTTAACCCTAACCCTAACCCTAACCCTAACCTTAATTGTAACATTTTTCCTTACCCTAACCCTAACCCTAAACCTAAACCTAATCCTAACCCTAACCTTAACCCTAAGCATAACCCTAACCCTAACCCTAACCCTAATCCTTAAATGTACCCTAACCCTAAACCTAACTTTAACCCCAACCCTAAACCTAACCGTAACCGTAACCCTTACCCTTACCCTATCCCTAACCCTAAACCTAATCCTAAACCTAACCCTTACCCTTAACCTAACCCTAACCTTAACCCTAAACCTAACCCTAACCCTAACCCTAACCCTACCCTAACCCTAACCCTAAGCCTAACCCCTAACCCTAAAGCAAAACCTAGCGCTAATCCTTTCCCTTATTCTAAACCTAACCTTAACACTAACATTTACCCTTACCCTAAACCCTACCCTAACCCTAATCCTAACCCTAACCCTTACCCTAACCGTAACCCTAACCCTTACACTTACCCTAACCCTAAAACTAACCCTAACCCTAACCCTAACCCTTACCCTTACCCTAAGCATAACCCTAACCCTAAACTTAAACCTAACCCTAACCCTAAACATAACCCTAACCCTTACCCTAACCTAACCCTAACCCTTACCCTAACCCTTACCCTTACCCTCACCCTAACCTTAACTCTAATATTTATCCTTATGCTAACCCTAACCCTAAACCTAATCCTAACCCTAACCTTAATCCTAAACCTTACCCTTACCTTAAACCTAACCCTAACCCTAACATTCACGCTTACCCTTACCCTAACCATAAACCTAACCATAACCCTAAACCTTACCCTTACCCTAACCCTAACTCTAACCATTACCCTAACCCTAACCCTAGCTCTTACCCTTACCCTTACCCTTACCCTTACCCTGACCCTAACCTTAACTCTAATATTTATCCTTATGCTAACCCTAACCCTAAACCTAATCCTAACCCTAACCTTAATCCTAAACCTTACCCTTACACTAAACCTAACCCTAAACCTAACACTCACCCTTACCCTTACCCTAACCATAACCATAACCATAACCCTAAACCTTACCCTTACCCTAACCCTAACTGTAACCATTACCGTAACCCTAAACCTAACTCTTACCCTTACCCTTACACTTACCTTACCCTAACCCTAAACCTAACCTTAACCCTGACCCTAACCCTAACCCTTACCCTTACCCTAACCCTAGCCCTAACCCTAACCCTTACTCTAACACTAACCTAACCCTAACCCTTACCCTTACCCTAACCCTAACCCTAACCGTAACCCTTACTCTAACACTAACCCTCACCCTAACCCTTACCCTGACCCTAACCGTAAACCTAACCCTAACGCTAATACTTATCCTAACCCTAACCCTAACCATAAACATAACCCTTTCCCTAAACCTAACCCTAACCCTAACCCTAACACCTAACCCTAAACCTTAACCTAACCCTAACCATAACCCTAACCATAACCCTTACCCTTAACCAAACCTAAATCTCACTCTAACCCTAACCCTAACCCTAATCTTTAAACTAACCCTAACCCTAACCCTAACCCTTACCCTAACCTACCCTAACCTTACCCTAACCCTAACCCTAACCCTAACCCTAACCTTAACCCTAACGCTAACCCTAACCCTAACCCTTACACTTACCTTAACCCTAACCTTAACCTAACCCTAAACCTAACCCTAACCCTAACCTTAACAGTAAGCCTAAACCTTGTCCTTACCCTAACCCTAACCTAACCCTTAACTTTACCCTAAACCTAACCCTAACCTTAACCCCAAACCTAAACCTAACCCTAACCCTAACGCTATCCCTGACCCTAACCCTTCCCCTAACCCTAACCCTAACCCTTACCCTTACCCTTACCCTCACACTAACCTTAACCCTAAACCTAACCCTAACCCTAACCCTTACCCTTACCCTCACCCTAACCTTAACCCTAACCCTAACCCTAACCCTAACCTTAATTGTAACATTTTTCCTTACCCTAACCCTAACCCTAAACCTAAACCTAATCCTAACCCTAACCTTAACCCTAAGCATAACCCTAACCCTAACCCTAACCCTAATCCTTAAATGTACCCTAACCCTAAACCTAACTTTAACCCCAACCCTAAACCTAACCGTAACCGTAACCCTTACCCTTACCCTATCCCTAACCCTAAACCTAATCCTAAACCTAACCCTTACCCTTAACCTAACCCTAACCCTAACCCTAAACCTAACCCTAACCCTAACCCTAACCCTACCCTAACCCTAACCCTAAGCCTAACCCCTAACCCTAAAGCAAAACCTAGCGCTAATCCTTTCCCTTATTCTAAACCTAACCTTAACACTAACATTTACCCTTACCCTAAACCCTACCCTAACCCTAATCCTAACCCTAACCCTTACCCTAACCCTAACCCTAACCCTTACACTTACCCTAACCCTAAAACTAACCCTAACCCTAACCCTTACCCTTACCCTAAGCATAACCCTAACCCTAAACTTAAACCTAACCCTAACCCTAACCATAACCCTAACCCTTACCCTAACCTAACCCTAACCCTTACCCTAACCCTTACCCTTACCCTCACCCTAACCTTAACTCTAATATTTATCCTTATGCTAACCCTAACCCTAAACCTAATCCTAACCCTAACCTTAATCCTAAACCTTACCCTTACCTTAAACCTAACCCTAACCCTAACATTCACGCTTACCCTTACCCTAACCATAAACCTAACCATAACCCTAAACCTTACCCTTACCCTAACCCTAACTCTAACCATTACCCTAACCCTAACCCTAACTCTTACCCTTACCCTTACCCTTACCCTTACCCTAACCCTAAACTTAACTCTAATATTTATCCTTATGCTAACCCTAACCCTAAACCTAATCCTAACCCTAACCTTAATCCTAAACCTTACCCTTACACTAAACCTAACCCTAAACCTAACACTCACCCTTACCCTTACCCTAACCATAACCATAACCATAACCCTAAACCTTACCCTTACCCTAACCCTAACTCTAACCATTACCGTAACCCTAAACCTAACTCTTACCCTTACCCTTACACTTACCTTACCCTAACCCTAAACCTAACCTTAACCCTGACCCTAACCCTAACCCTTACCCTTACCCTAACCCTAGCCCTAACCCTAACCCTTACTCTAACACTAACCTAACCCTAACCCTTACCCTTACCCTAACCCTAACCCTAACCGTAACCCTTACTCTAACACTAACCTAACCCTAACCCTTACCCTTACCCTAACCCTTACTCTAACCCTAACCCTAACCCTAACCCTTACCCTTAACCAAACCTAAATCTCACTCTAACCCTAACCCTAACCCTAATCTTTAAACTAACCCTAACCCTAACCCTAACCCTTACCCTAACCTACCCTAACCTTACCCTAACCCTAACCCTAACCCTAACCCTAACCTTAACCCTAACGCTAACCCTAACCCTAACCCTTACACTTACCTTAACCCTAACCTTAACCTAACCCTAAACCTAACCCTAACCCTAACCTTAACAGTAAGCCTAAACCTTGTCCTTACCCTAACCCTAACCCTAAACCTAACCCTAACCCTAACCCTAACCCTTACCCTTACCCTAACCCTAAACCTAACCCTAACCCTAACCCTAAACTTAACCTAACCCTAACCCTAACCCTAAACATTACCATTACCCTAACCCTAAACCTATCACTAATCCTAACCTTAAACCTAACGCTTACCCTTACCCTAACCCTAAACCTAAACCTAACCCTACCACATAAACCTAACCCTAACCCTAACCCTTACCCTAACCCTAACCCTAACCCTAAACTTAACACTTACCCTTACCCTAACCCTAACCCTTATCCTAACCCTAACCCTAACCCGAACCCTTAACCTAACCCTAACACTAACCCGAACCCCTAAACCTAACACTTACCCTAACCCTAACCCTAACCCTAACCCTTACCCTTACCCTAACACTAACTCTAAACCTAACACTAACCCTAAACCTAACCCATACACTTACGATAACCCTAAACCTAACCCTAACCCTTACCCTTACCCTAACCCTAACCCTAACCCTAACACTAACCCTAACCCTGCCACCTAAACCTAACCCTAACCCTAAACCTTACAATAACCCTAACCCTAACCCTAAACCTAACACTTACCCTTACACTAACCCTAACGCTTATCCTAACCCTAACCCTAACCCTAACCGTTAACCAAAACCTAACACTAACCCTAAACCCTAACCTAACCCTAAACCTAACCCTAACCCTTACCCTTACCCTAACACTAACTCTAAACCTAACCCTAACCCTAAACCTAACCCTTACCCTTACCCTAACCCTAAACCTAACCCTAACCCTTACCCTTTCCTTAACCCTAAACCTAACCCTAACCCTTAGCCTAACTTTAACCCTGAACCTTACCCTTAACCTCATCCTAACCGTAACCATAACCCTAACACTTACCCTAACCCTAACCCTAAACCTAACACATAACCTTACCCTAACACTAACCCTAACACTAATCCTAACCTAACCCTAATCCTAATCCTACCCCTAACCCTAAGTATAACCCTAACCCTAACCCAAACCCTAATCCTTAAACGTACCGTAACCCGAAACCTAACCTTAACCCCAACCCTAAAGCAAACCCTAACCCTACCCTAACCCTTACCCTTACCCTAACCCTAACCCTAACCTTAACCCCAACCCTAAACCTAATCCTAACCCTAAGACTTACCCTTACCCTAACCCTAACCCTAACCCTAAACCTAACCCTATCCCTTACCCTAAACCTAAACCTAAACCTAACCCTAAACCTTACCCTTACCCGCACCCTAACCATAACCCTAATCCTAAACCTAACCCTAACACTAACCCTTTCCCTAACACTTACCCTAACCATAACCCTAACACTTAACCTTACCCTAACCCAATCCCTAACCCTAACCATAACCCTAAACCGAACCCTTACACTTACCCTAAACCTAACCCTAACCCTCACCCTTACCCTAACCCTAACCCTAACCCTAAACTTAACCCTAACCCTTACCCTAAACCTAACCCTAACCCTAACCCTAACCCTTATCCTTACCCTAACCCTAACCCTAACTCTAACCCTAAACCTAACCCTAACCCTAACCCTTACCATAACACTAACCCTAACCCTAACCCTTACCCTTACCCTAACCCTAACCCTAAACTTAACCCCAAACCTAAACCTAACTCTAACGCTAACCCTTTCCCTAACACTTACCCTAACCATAACCCTAACACTTAACCTTACCCTAAACCTAACCCTAACAATTACCCTAACCCTAACCCTAACTCTAATGCTAACACTTACCCTAACCCTAACCCTAACCCTAACCCTTACCCTAACCCTAACCCTAACCATAATTCTTTCCCTAACCCTAACCCTAACCCTAACACCTAACCCTAAACCTTAACCTAAACCTAACCATAACCCTTACCCTTAACCAATCCTAAATCTCACTCTAACCCTAACCCTAACCCTTAAACTAACCCTAACCCTAACCCTAACCCTTACCCTAACCTACCCTAACCCTTACCCTAACCCTAACCCTAACCCTAACCCTAACCCTAACCTTAACCCTAACGCTAACCCTAACCCTAACCCTTACACTTACCCTAACCCTAACCTTAACCTAACCCTAAACCTAACCCTAACCCTAACCCTACTACATAAACCTAACCCTAACCCTAACCCTTACCCTAACACTAACCCTAACCCTAAACTTAACACTTACGCTTATCCTAACCCTAACCCTTATCCTAACCCTAACCCTAACCCTTAACCTAACCCTAACACTAACCCGAACCCCTAACCCTAACCTCTCCACTAACTCTAACCCTAACCCTAACCCTTACCCTTACCCTAACACTAACTCTAAAACTAACCATAACCCTAAACCTAACCCTTACACTTACCCTAACCCTAAACCTGACCCTAACCCTTACCCTTACCCTAACCCTAACCCTAACACTAACCCTAACCCTAACCTTAACCCTAACCCTTACCCTTACCCTAACCCTAACCCTAATCCTAACCCTAACCCTAACCCTAATCCTAACTCTTTCCGTAACCCTAAACCTAACCCTAACCGTAACTCCTAACCCTAACCCTAACTCTAATCCTAACCCTTACCCTTACCCTAACCCTAACCCTAACCCTAACCCTAACCATAACCCTAATCCTAACCCTAAACCTAACCTAACCATAACCTTAACCCTATCCCTAACCCTAACCCTAATATAACCCTTACCCTTACCCTAACCCTAACCCGAACCTTAACACAAACCTTAAACCTAACCCTAACCCTAACCCTAACCCTTACCCTAACCCTAAACCTAACCCTTACCCTAACCCTAACCCTAATCTTAACCTTAACCCTTCCCCTTACCCTCACCCTAACCTTAACTCTAATATTTATCCTTATGCTAACCCTAACCCTAAACCTAATCCTAAACCTAAACCTAAACCTTACCCTTACCATAACCCTAAACCTAACCGTAACCCTTACCCTTACCCTCAACTTAACCCTAACCCTAACCCTGACCATAACTTTAACCCTATACCTTACCCTTACCCTAACCCTAACCGTAACACTAACCCTAACCCTAACACTTACCCTAACCCTAACCCTAACCCTAACCCTAACACATAACCTTACCCTAACCCTAATGCTAACCCTAAACCTAACCCTAATCCTAACCCTAACCTTAACCCTAAGCATAACCCTAACCCTAACCATAACCCTAATCCTTAAATGTACCCTAACCCTAAACCTAACTTTAACCCCAACCCTAAACCTAACTGTAACCCAAACCCTTACCTTTACCCTATCCCTAACCCTAAACCTAACCCTAACCCTAACACTAAACATTACCCTAACCCTAACCCTATCCCTAATCCTAACCCTAACCCCTACCCTTACCCTAACCCTAACCATAACCCTAAACCTAACCCTAACCCTAACCCTTAAACTAACCCTAGCCTAACCCTAAACCTAACCCTAAGCATAACCCCTAACCCTAAACCAAAACTTAACCCTAATCCTTACCCTTGTCCTAATCCAAACCCTAACACTAACATTACCCTTACCCTAAACCCTACCCTAACCCTAACCCTAACCCTAACCCTTACCCTTACCCTAACCGTAACCCTAACCCTAAACTTAAACCTAACCCAAACACTAACCCTAACCCTAACCCTTACCCTCACCTAACCCTAACCCTTACCCTAACCCTAACCCTAACCCTAACCCTAAACTTAACCCTAACCCTAACACTAACCCTAACAATTACCCTTAACCTAACCCTAACACTAACCCTAACCCTAACCCTAACCTTAACCCTAACCCTAATCCTTGCCCTTACCCTAACTCTAACTCTAACTCTAACCCTAACCCTAACACTTACCCTAACCCTAACACTAACCCTTACCCTAATCCTAATCCTAACCCTAAACTCAAACTTAACCCTAACCCTAACCCTAACCCTAACCCTTACCCTTACTCTAACACTAAGCCTAACCCTAACCTTGACACTAACCCTAACCATTACCCTAACCCTAACCCTAATCCTAACCCTAAATCTAACCCTAACCCTAACCCTAACCTCAACCTTAACCCTAACCATAACCCTAACCCTAAACCTTACCCTTACCCTAACACTAAGCCTAACCCTAACCCTAACCCTAACCCTTACCCTAACCCTTACCCTTACCCTAAACCTAACCCTAACCCTAACACTAACCCTAAACCTAACCCTAACCCTTACCCTAACCCTAAACCTTACCCTTTCCCTAAACCTAACCCTAACCCTTAAACTAACCCTAACCCTAACCCTAACCCTTACACTAATCCTAATCCTTACCCTTAACCTAACCCTAACCCTAACCCTAACCTTAACCCTAACCCTAACCCTAACCCTAACACTAACCTTAACCCTAAACCTAACCCTAAACCTTGCCCTTAACCTAACCCTAACCCTAAAGCTAACACTAAACCTGAACCTAACCCTAACCCTAACCCTCACCCTTACCCTAACTCTAACCCTAAACCTAACCCTCATCCTAACCCTCATCCTAACCCTAACCCTAACCCTAACCCTACCCCTAAACCTATACATAACTCTAAACCTAACCCTAACCCTAACCCTAAAACTAACCCTTACACTAACTCTAAACCTAACCCTTACCCTAACCTTAACCCTAACCCTAACCCTAACCTTAACCCTAACCCTAACCCTAATCCTAACCCTAACCTTAACCCTAACCCTAATCCTAACCCTTGCCCTTACCCTAACCCTAACCCTAAAGCTAACACTAACCCTAACCCTAACCCTAACCCTTACCCTTATCCTAACCCTAACCCAAAACCTAACCCTCACCATAACCCTAACCCTATCCCTAAACTCTAACCCTAACCCTAATCCTAACAGTAATCCTTACCCTTATCCTAAACCTAACCCTAACCCTAACACTTAACCTTACCCTAAACCCTACCCTATCCCTAACCTTAAACTTAAACCTAACCATAACCCTAACCCTAACCCTAACCCTAAACCTTATCCTTACCCTAACTCTAACGCTAACTCTAACCCTAAACCTAACCCTAACCCTTACCTAACCCTTACGCTTACCCTAACGCTAAACCTAACATTAAACCTAACCCTAACCCTAAACCTAACCCTAACCTTAACCCTAAACTTTACCCTTACCCTAAACCTAACCTTAACCCTAACCCTAACACTTACCCTTACCCTTACCCTAACCTTAACCCTACCCCTAACCCTAAACCTTACCCTTACCCTAACCCTAAAACTAACCCTTACCCTAACCCTAACCTTAATCCTAACCTTAAACCTAACCCTAAGCCTGACCTTAACCCTAAGCCTAACCCTAACCTAAACCTTACCCTTACCCTAACCCTAACCCTAACCTTAACCCCAAACCTAAACCTAACCCTAACCCTAACCTTAACCCTAACTCTTCCCCTAACCCTAACCTTAACCCTAACTCTAACCCTTACCCTTACCCTCACCCTAACCTTAACCCTAACCCTAACCCTAACCTTAATTGTAACATTTTTCCTTACCCTAACCATAACCCTAAACCAAACTCTAAACCTAAACCTAACCCTTACCCTTACCCTAACCCTATACCTAACCCTAACCCTTACCCTTACCCTAACCCTAACCCTATTACTAACACTTACACTTACCTAACCCTAACCCTAATCCTAACTCTTTCCCTAACCCTAAACCTAACCCTACCCGTAACCCCTAACCCTAACCCTAACTCTAATCCTAACCCTTACCCTAACCCTAACCCTAACCCTAACCCTAAACCTAATCCTAACCCTAAACCTAACCCTAACCCTAACCTTAAACCTAACCCTAACCCTAACCCTAACATAACCCTTACCCTTACCCTAACCCTAACCCGAACCTTAACCCCAACCTTAAACCTAACCCTAACCCTTACCCTAACCCTTACCCTAACCCTAACTCTAACCCTTACCCTGAACGTAACCCTAATCTTAACCCTAACCCTTACCCTTACCCTCACCCTAACCTTAACTATAATATTTATCCTTATGCTAACCCTAACCCTAATCCTAATCCTAACCCTAACCCTAAACCTTACCCTTCCCATAACCCTAAACCTAACCCTAACCCTTACCCTTACCCTAACCCTAACCCTAACCCTAACCCTGACCATAACTTTAACCCTAAACCTTACCCTTACCCTAACACTAACTCTAAAACTAACCATAACCCTAAACCTAACCCTTACACTTACCCTAACCCTAAACCTGACCCTAACCCTTACCCTTACCCTAACCCTAACCCTAACCCTAACACTAACCCTAACCCTAACCTTAACCCTAACCCTTACCCTTACCCTAACCCTAACCCTAATCCTAACCCTAACCCTAACCCTAATCCTAACTCTTTCCGTAACCCTAAACCTAACCCTAACCGTAACTCCTAACCCTAACCCTAACTCTAATCCTAACCCTTACCCTTACCCTAACCCTAACCCTAACCCTAACCGTAACCATAACCCTAATCCTAACCCTAAACCTAACCTAACCCTAACCTTAACCCTATCCCTAACCTAACCCTAATATAACCCTTACCCTTACCCTAACCCTAACCCGAACCTTAACACCAACCTTAAACCTAACCCTAACCCTAACCCTAACCCTTACCCTAACCCTAACCCTAACCCTTACCCTAACCCTAACCCTAATCTTAACCCTAACCCTTCCCCTTACCCTCACCCTAACCTTAACTCTAATATTTATCCTTATGCTAACCCTAACCCTAAACCTAATCCTAAACCTAAACCTAAACCTTACCCTTACCATAACCCTAAACCTAACCTTAACCCTTACCCTTACCCTCAACCTAACCCTAACCCTAACCCTGACCATAACTTTAACCCTAAACCTTACCCTTACCCTAACCCTAACCGTAACACTAACCGTAACCCTAACACTTACCCTAACCCTAACCCTAACCCTAACCCTAACACATAACCTTACCCTAACCCTAATGCTAACCCTAAACCTAACCCTAATCCTAACCCTAACCTTAACCCTAAGCATAACCCTAACCCTAACCCTAACCCTAATCCTTAAATGTACCCTAACCCTAAACCTAACTTTAACCCCAACCCTAAACCTAACTGTAACCCAAACCCTTACCTTTACCCTATCCCTAACCCTAAACCTAACCCTAACCCTAACACTAAACATTACCCTAACCCTAACCCTATCCCTAATCCTAACCCTAACCCCTAGCCTTACCCTAACCCTAACCATAACCCTAAACCTAACCCTAACCCTAACCCTTAAACTAACCCTAGCCTAACCCTAACCCTAACCCTAACCCTAACCCTAAGCATAACCCCTAACCCTAAACCAAAACTTAACCCTAATCCTTACCCTTGTCCTAATCCAAACCCTAACACTAACATTACCCTTACCCTAAACCCTACCCTAACCCTAACCCTAACCCTAACCCTTACCCTTACCCTAACCGTAAACCTAACCCTAAACTTAAACCTAACCCAAACCCTAACCCTAACCCTAACCCTTACCCTAACCTAACCCTAACCCTTACCCTAACCCTAACCCTAACCCTAACCCTAAACTTAACCCTAACCCTAACACTAACCCTAACCCTTACTGTAACACTAAGCCTAACCCTAACCTTGACACTAACCCTAAACATTACCCTAACCCTAACCCTAATCCTAACCCTAAATCTAACCCTAACCCTAACCCTAACCTCAACCTTAACCCTAACCATAACCCTAACCCTAAACCTTACCCTTACCCTAACACTAAGCCTAACCCTAACCCTAACCCTAACCCTTACCCTAACCCTTACCCTTACCCTAAACCTAACCCTAACCCTAACACTAACCCTAAACCTAACCCTAACCCTTACCCTAACCCTAAACCTTACCCTTTCCCTAAACCTAACCCTAACCCTTAAACTAACCCTAACCCTAACCCTAACCCTTACACTAATCCTAACCCTTACCCTTAACCTAACCCTAACCCTAACCCTAACCTTAACCCTAACCCTAACCCTAACCCTAACACTAACCTTAACCCTAAACCTAACCCTAATCCTTGCCCTTACCCTAACCCTAACCCTAAAGCTAACACTAAACCTGAACCTAATCCTAACCCTAACCCTCACAATTACCCTAACTCTAACCCTAAACCTAACCCTCATCCTAACCCTAACCCTAAGCCTAACCCTAACCCTAACCCTACCCCTAAACCTATACATAACTCTAAACCTAACCCTAACCCTAACCCTAAAACTAACCCTTACACTAACTCTAAACCTAACCCTTACCCTAACCTTAACCCTAACCCTAACCCTAACCTTAACCCTAACCCTAACCCTAATCCTAACCCTAACCTTAACCCTAACCCTAATCCTAACCCTTGCCCTTACCCTAACCCTAACCCTAAAGCTAACACTAACCCTAACCCTAACCCTAACCCTTACCCTTATCCTAACCCTAACCCAAAACCTAACCCTCACCGTAACCCTAACCCTATCCCTAACCTCTAACCCTAACCCTAAACCTAACAGTAATCCTTACCCTTATCCTAAACCTAACCCTAACCCTAACACTTAACCTTACCCTAAACCCTACCCTAACCCTAACCTTAACCTTAAACCTAACCCTAACCCTAACCCTAACCCTAACCCTAAACCTTATCCTTACCCTAACTCTAACGCTAACTCTAACCCTAAACCTAACCCTAACCCTTACCTAACCCTTACGCTTACCCTAACGCTAAACCTAACATTAACCCTAACGCTAACCCTAAACCTAACCCTAACCTTAACCCTAACCCTTACCCTTACCCTAAACCTAACCTTAACCCTAACACTTACCCTTACCCTTACCCTAACCTTAACCCTACCCCTAACCCTAAACCTTACCCTTACCCTAACCCTAAAACTAACCCTTACCCTAACCCTAACCCTAATCCTAACCTTAAACCTAACCCTAAGCCTGACCTTAACCCTAAGCCTAACCCTAACCTAAACCTTACCCTTACCCTAACCCTAACCCTAACCTTAACCCCAAACCTAAACCTAACCCTAACCCTAACCTTAACCCTAACTCTTCCCCTAACCCTAACCTTAACCCTAACTCTAACCCTTACCCTTACCCTCACCCTAAACTTAACCCTAACCCTAACCCTAACCTTAATTGTAACATTTTTCCTTACCCTAACCATAACCCTAAACCAAACTCTAAACCTAAACCTAACCCTTACCCTTACCCTAACCCTAAACCTAACCCTAACCCTTACCCTTACCCTAACCCTAACCCTATTACTAACACTTACACTTACCTAACCCTAACCCTAACCCTAACTCTTTCCCTAACCCTAAACCTAACCCTACCCGTAACCCCTAACCCTAACCCTAACTCTAATCCTAACCCTTACCCTAACCCTAACCCTAACCCTAACCCTTAAACATACCGTAACGCTAAACTTAAACCTAACCCTAACCCTAACCCAAACCTTAAACCTAACCCTAACCCTAACCTTAATCATAAACCTTACCCTTACCCTTACCCTAAACCTAACCCTAACCCTAACACTCACCCTTACCCATACCCTAACCATAACCCTAACCATAACCCTAAACCTTAACCTTACCCTAACCCTAACACTAACCATTACTCTAAGCCTAACTCTTACCCTTACCTTTACCCTTACCCTTAACCTTACCCTAACCCTAAACCTAACCTTAACCCTAACCCTAACCCTAACACTCACCATTACCCTAACCCTAACCCTAACCCTTACCCTAACACTAACCCTAACCCTAACCCTTACCCTTACCCTAACCCTAACTCTAAACTTAACCCCTACCCTAAACCTAACTCAAACGCTAACCCTTACCCTAACACTTACCCTAACCCTAACCTTAACCCTATCCCTAACACTTAACCTTACCCTAACCCTAACCCTAACCCTTACCTTAACCCTAACCCTAACCCTAAACCTAACGCTAACACTTACCGTAACCCTAACCCTAACTCTAAACCTTACCTTAACCCTAACCCTAACTATAATCCTTTCCCTAACCCTAACCCTAACACCTAACCCTAAACCTTAACCTAACCCTAACCATAACCCTAAACATAACCCTTACCCTTAACCAACCTTAATCTCACTCTAAACCTAACCCTAACCCTAACCCTTAAACTAACCCTAACCCTAACCCTAACAATTACCCTAACCTACCCTAACCCTTACCTAAATCAAACCCTAACCTTAACCCTAAACCTATCCTTAACCCTAACGCTAACCCTAACCCTAACCCTTACACTTACCCTAACCCTAACCTTAACCTAAACCTAAACCTAACACTAACCCTAAGCTTAACCCTAAGCCTAAACCTTGCCCTTACCCTAACCCTAACCCTAAACCTAACCCTAACCCTAACCCTAACCCTAACCCTTACCCTTACCCTAACACTAACTCTAAACCTAACCCTAACCCTAAACCTAACCCTCACACTTACACTAACCCTAAACCTAATCCTAACCTTACCCTTACCCTAACCCTAACCCTAACCCTAACACTAACCCTAACCCTACCACCTAAACCTAACCCTAACCCTAAACCTTACAATAACCCTAACCCTAACCCTAAACCTAACACTTACCCTTACCCTAACCCTAACGCTTATCCTAACCCTAACCCTAAACCTAACCCTCAACCTAACCCTAACACTAACCCTAAACCCTAACCCTAACCCTAAACCTAACCCTAACCCTTACCCTTACCCTGACACTAACTCTAAAGCTAACCCTAACTCTAAACCTAACCCTTACCCTTACCCTAACCCTAAACGTAACACTAACCCTTACCCTTTCCCTAACCCTAACCCTAACACATAACCTTACCCTAACACTAACCCTAACCCTAACCCTAACCTAATCCTAATCCTAAACCTACCACTAACCCTAAGTATAACCCTAACCCTAACCCTAACCCTAATCCCTAAACGTACCCTAACCCTAAACCTAACCTTAACCCCAACCCTAAACCAAACCCTAACCCTAACCCTTACCCTTAATCTTACCCTAACCCTAACCCTAACCTTAACCCCAACCCTATACCTAATCCTAACCCTAAAACTTACCCTTACCCTAACCTTAACCCTAAACCTAAAACTAACCCTAACCCTTACCCTAACCCTAAACCTAAACTTAACCCTAACCCTAACCCTAACACTTACCATTACCCTAACCCTAACCCTAACCCTTACCCTAACACTAACCCTAACCCTAACCCTTACCCTTACCCTAACCCTAACTCTAAACTTAACCCCAAACCTAAACCTAACTCTAACGCTAACCCTTACCCTAAAACTTACCCTAACCCTAACATTAACACTAAGCCTAACACTTAACCTTACCCTAACCCTAACCCTAACCCTTACCTTAACCCTAACCCTAACCCTAAACCTAACGCTAACACTTACCGTGACCCTAACCCTAACTCTAAACCTTACCTTAACCCTAACCCTAACTATAATCCTTTCCCTAACCCTAACCCTAACACCTAACCCTAAACCTTAACCTAACCCTAACCCTAACCATAACCCTAAACATAACCCTTACCCTTAACCAACCTTAATCTCACTCTAAACCTAACCCTAACCCTAACCCTTAAACTAACCCTAACCATAACCCTAACACTTACCCTAACCTACCCTAACCCTTACCTAACTCAAACCCTAACCCTAACCCTAAACCTAACCTTAACCCTAACGCTAACCCTAACCCTAACCCTTACACTTACCCTAACCCTAACCTTAACCTAAACCTAAACCTAACACTAACCCTAAGCTTAACCCTAAGCCTAAACCTTGCCCTTACCCTAACCCTAACCCTAAACCTAACCCTAACCCTAACCCTAACCCTAACCCTTACCCTTACCCTAACACTAACTCTAAACCTAACCCTAACCCTAAAACTAACCCTCACACTTACCCTAACCCTAAACCTAACCCTAACCTTACCCTTACCCTAACCCTAACCCTAACCCTAACACTAACCCTAACCCTACCACCTAAACCTAACCCTAACCCTAAACCTTACAATAACCCTAACCCTAACCCTAAACCTAACACTTACCCTTACCCTAACCCTAACGCTTATCCTAACCCTAACCCTAACCCTTAACCTAACCCTAACACTAACCCTAAACCCTAACCCTAACCCTAAACCTAACCCTAACCCTTACCCTTACCCTGACACTAACTCTAAAGCTAACGCTAACTCTAAACCTAACCCTTACCCTTACCCTAACCCTAAACGTAACACTAACCCTTACCCTTTCCCTAACCCTAACCCTAACACATAACCTTACCCTAACACTAACCCTAACCCTAACCCTAACCTAACCCTAATCCTAAACCTACCACTAACCCTAAGTATAACCCTAACCCTAACCCTAACCCTAATCCCTAAACGTACCCTAACCCTAACCCTAACCTTAACCCCAACCCTAACCAAACCCTAACCCTAACCCTTACCCTTACTCTTACCCTAACCCTAACCCTAACCTTAACCCCAACCCTATACCTAATCCTAACCCTAAGACTTACCCTTACCCTAACCTTAACCCTAAACCTAAAACTAACCCTAACCCTTACCCTAACCCTAAACCTAAACCTAACCCAAACCTTACCCTTACCCGCACCCTAACCATAACCTTAACCCTAATCCTAAACCTAACCCTAACCCTAACCCTTATCCTTACCCAAACCCTAACCCTAACCCAATCCCTAATCCTAACCATAAACCTAAACCGAACCCTTACACTTACCCTAACTCTAACCCTAAACATAACCCTAACCCTCACCCTTACCCTAACCCTAATCCTAACCCTAACCTTAACCTTAACCCTAACCCTTACCCTAAACCTAACCCAAACCCTAAACCTAACCGTTATCTTTACCCAAACCTAACCCTAACTCTAACCCTAAACCTAACCCTAACCCTAACCCTAACCCTTACGCATACCGTAAGGCTAAACTTAAACTTAACCCTAACCATAATCCAAACCCTAAACCTAACCCTAACCCTAACCTTAATCCTAAACCTTACCCTTACCCTAAACCTAACCCTAACCCTAACACTCACCCTTACCATTACTGTAACTATAACCATAACCATAAACATAAACCTTACCCTTACCCTAACCCTAACACTATCCATTACCCTAACCCTAACCCTAACTTTTACCCTTATCCTTACCCTTACCCTTACCCTAACCCCAAACCTAACTTTAACCCTAACCCTAACACTAAACCTAACCCTAACCCTTAACCTAACGCTAACCTAACTCTAACCCTAACCTAACACTAACCCTAACCCTTACCCTAACCTACACTAACCCTTACCCTAACCCTAACCCTAACCCTAACCTTAAGCCTAACCCTAACCCTAAACCTAACCCTTACACTTACCCTAACCCTAACCTTCACCTAACCCTAACCCTAACCCTAACCCAACCCTAACTCTAAACCTAACCCTAACCATAACCTTAACCCTAAGCCTAAACCTTGCCCTTATCCTAACCCTAAACCTAACCCAAACCCTAACCCTAACCCTAACCCTTACCCTAATCCTAACCCTAAACCTAACCCTAACCCTAACACTAACCTTAACCCTAACCCTATACCTAACCCTAACCCTAACCTTTATCCTTACCCTGACCCTAACCCTAAAGCTAATCCTAACCCTAACCCTAACCCTTATCCTGACCCTAACCCTAAAACTAATCCTAACCCTAACCCTAACCCTTACACTTACCCTAACCCTAACCCTAACCTAACACTTACCCTAACCCTAACCCTAACTCTTATCCTAACCCTAACCCTAAACCTAACCCTTAAACTAACCCTAACACTAATCCTAAACCTAACCCTAACCCTTACCCTAACCCTAAGCCTTATCCTTACCCTAACCCTAACGCTAACTCCAACCCTAAACCTAAGCCTAACCCTAACCCTAACCCTTTCGCTTACCCTAACGCTAACCCTAACCCTAACCCAAAACCTAAACCTAACCCTAACCCTAAACTTAACCCTAACCCTTACCCTTACCCTAAACCTAACCCTAACCCTAACACTTACCCTTACCCTAACCTTAACCCTAACCCTAACCCTAAACCTTACCCTTACCCTAACCCTAACCCTAACCCTAACGCTAACACTTACCCTAACCCTAACCCTAAAACTAACCGTTACCCTAACCCTAACCCTAACCCTAACCCTTTCCTTAACACTAACCCTAACCCTAACCCTTAACCTAACCCTAACCCTAACCCTAACCCTAACACTTACCATTAACCAACCCAAAATCTCACTCTAACCCAAACCCTAACCCTAACCCTTAAACTAACCCTAACATTAATCCTTACACTTAACCTAACTCTAACCTAAAACTAACCATAACCTAACACTAACCCTAATCCTTACCCTAACCTACCCTAACCCTTACCCTAAGCCTAACCCTAACCCTAACCCTAACCTTAACCCTAACCCTAAGCCTAACGCTTACCCTTACACTAACCATAACCTTAACCTAACCCTAAACCTAAACCTAAACTTAAACTTAACCCTAAGCCTAACTCTAACCGTAACCCTACCCTTACCCTAAACCTAACCTTAACCTAACCCTAAAACTAACGCTAAACCTAAACCTAACCCGAACCCTTACCCTAACTCTAACCCTAGCCTTACCCTAACCCTAACCCTAACCCTAAACCTAACCTTAACCCTAACCCTAACCCTAACCCTAACCCTTCCCCTAACTCTAACCCTAACCCTTACCCTAACTCTAACCCTAACCCTAGCCCTAACCCTAACCTTAACCTTAACCCTAACCCTAATCCTAAACCTAACCTTAACCCCAACCCTAACAATAAACCTTGCCCTTACCCTAACCCTAACCCTAAACCTAACACTAACTGTAACACAAACCATAACCCTAACCCTTACCCTTATGCTAAACCTAAACCAAAACCTAACCCACACCCTAACCATAACCCTAACCCTAACCTGTACCCCTAACCCTAAACCTAACCCTAATCCTTACCCTTATCCTAAACCTAACCCTAACACTAACACTTACCCTTACACTAAACCCTACCCTAACCCTAACCCTAACCCTAAACCTAACCCTAACCCTAACCCTTATCCTTACCCTAACCCTAACGCTAACTCTAACCCTAAACCTAACCCTAACCCTAATCCTAACCCTTACGCTTACCCTAACGCTAAACCTAACCCTAACCCTAACCCTAAACCTAACCCTAACCCTAACCTTAACCCTAAACCTTACCCTTACCCTAAATCTAACCCTAACCCTAACACTTACCCTTAACCTAACCTTAACCCTAACCCTTACTCTAAATCTTACCCTTACCCTAACCCTAACCCTAACCCTAACGCAAACACTTACAACCCTTACCCTAAACCTAAACCTAAGCCTAACCCTTACCCTTACCCTAACCCTAACCCTAACCCTGACCCTAACTTTAACCCTAAACCTTACCCTTGCCCTCACCCTAACCGTAACCCTAACCCTAACACTTACCCTAACACTAACCCTAACCCTAACACATAACCTTACACTAACACTAACCCTAACCCTAACCCTAATCCTAAACCTAACTCTAATCCTAACCCTAACCCTAACCCTAAGCATAACCCTAACCATAACCCTAACCCTAATCCTTAAATGTAACCTAACCCTAAACCTAACCTTACCCCCAACCCTAAACCAAACCCTAACCCTAACCCTAACCCTTACGCTTACCCTATTCCTAACCCTAAAACTAACCCTAACCCTAACCCTAAACATTACCCTAAACCTAACGCTAATCGAACCCTAAACTTTACCCTTACCCTAACCCTAACCCTAAACCTAACCCTAACTCTTACCCTAACCCTAACCCTTACCCTTACCCTAAACCTAACCGTAACCTTTAAACTAACCCTAACCCTAACCCTAACCCTAATCCTAACCCTAAACCTAAACCTAACCCTAACCCTAACCCTTACCCTAACCTTAACCCTAACCTAACACTAACCCTTACGCTTACCCTAAAGCTAACCCTAACCCGAACACATACCGTTACCCTAACCCTAACCCTAACCGTAACACTAATCCTAACCCTAACCTTAACCCTAACCATAAACATAATCCTAACCCTAACATTTACCCTTACCCTAACCCTAACCCTAACCCTAGCCCTTACCCTAACCCTAAACCTAACCCTAACCCTAAACCTTACCCTTACCCACACCCTAACCGTAACCTTAACCCTAAACCTAACCCTAAACCTAACCCTAACACTTATCCTTACCCAAAACCTAACCCTAACCCAATCCTTAACCCTAACCATAACCCTAAACCTAACCCTTACACTTACCCTAACCCTAACCCTAAACCTAACCCTAACCATTACCCTTACCCTAACGCTAACCCTAACCCTAACCTTAAACTTAAACCTAACCCTACCCCTAACCCAAACCTTATCCTTACCCTAACCCTAATGCTAACTCTAACCCTAAATCTAACCCTAACCCTAACCCTAACCCTTATGCTTACCCTAACCCTAACCATACCCCTAACCCTAACACTAACCCATCCACCTAACCCTAAACCTAACCTTAACCCTAACCCTTACCGTTACCCTAACACTTACCCTAACCCTAACCCTAACACTAACCCTAAAACTTACCCTAAACCTAACCCTAACCCTTAACCTAAACCTAACCCTAAACCTAACCCTTACACTAACCCTAACCCTAAGCCTAACCCCTAACCCTAACCCTTAATCTAACTCTAACCTTATCCCTAAGCCTAACCCTTGCCCTTACCCTAACCCTAACCATAACCTTAAAACTAATCCTAACCCTAACCCTAGACCTAACCCTTACCCTTAAACTAACCCTACACCTACCCCTAACCCTAACCCTACCACCTAAACCTAACCCTTACCCTAACCCTAACCCAAACCCTAACCCTAACACTTACCCTTACCCTAACCCTAACCCTTATTCTAACCCTAACCCTAACCCTAACCATTAACCTAACCATAACACTAACCCTAACCCCTAACAATAACCCTAACCCTTACCCTAAACCTAACATTAACCCTAACACTTACCCTTACCCTAACACTAACCCTAAACCTAACCCTAAACCTAAACCTAACCCTTAACCTTACCCTAACCCTAATCCTAATGCTAACCCTTACCCTTACCCTAACCCTAATTATAACCCTAACACTGACCCTAACTTTAACCCTAAACGTAACCCTTACCCTAACCCTAACACTTACCCTAACCCTAACCCTAACCCTAACACATAACCTTACCCTAACCGTACACTAATCCTAACCCTAAACCTAAACCTAATCCTAATCCTAACCCTAACCCTAACCCTTACCCTAACCCTAATCCTAATCTTAGCCCTAACCCTAATACTTCCAGTAACCCTAACCCTAAGCCTAACCCTAACCCTAACACTAACCCTAACTCTAACCCTAACCCTTACCTTTACCCTAACCCTAACCCTAACCCTAACCCTAACCCTAAACCTTACCCTAACCATAACCCTATTCCTAACCCTAAACCTAACCCTAAACCTAACCCTAACTTTAACCCTAACCCTAACCCTAACCCTTACCCTAACCCTAACCCTAACCTTAACCCCAACACTAAAGCTAACCCTAACCCTAACCCTAACCCTTACCCTAACCCTAACCCTAACCCTTACCCTAACCCTAATCCTAATCTTAACCCTAACCCTTACCCTTACCCTCACCCTAAACTTAACCCTAACCCTAACCCTAGCCTTAACTCTAACATTTATCCTTACCCTAAACCTAACCCTAAAACTATCCCTAACCCTAAACCTAACCCTTACCCTTACTCTAACCCTAAACCTAACCCTAACCCTTACCCTTACCCAAACCCTAACCCTAACCATAACCCTGATCCTAACTATAACCCTAACCCTTACCCTTACCCTAACCCTAACAGTAACCCTAACCCAAACCCTAACACTTCCAGTAACCCTAAACCTAAGCCTAACCCTAAACTTAAACCTAACACATAACCTTACCCTAACACTAACCCTAACCCTAACCCTAATCCTAAACCTAACCCTAATCCTAACCCTAACCCTAACCCTAAGCATAACCCTAACCCTAATCCTACCCTAATCCTTAAACGTACCCTAACCCTAAACCTAACCTTAACCCCAACACTAAACCTAACCCTAACCGTAACCCTTACCCTTACCCTATCCCTAACCCTAATCCTAACCCCTAACCCTAACCCTAACCCTAACCCTAAACTTTACCCTAAACCTAACCCTAAACCTAACCCTAACCCTTACCCTTACCCTAACCATAACCCTAACCCTAAACCTAACCCTAAATCTTACCCTAACCCTAAACCTTTCCCTCACCCTAACCCTAACCCTAAACCTTAAACTAAACCTAACCCTAACCCTAACCCTTACCCTAACCCTAACCTGAAGCCTAACCCCTAACCCTAACCCTAAACCTAACTCGAACCCTAACACTCACCCTTACCCTTACCCTAACCATAACCCTAACCATAAACCTAAACCTTACCCTTACCCTAAC
This sequence comes from Megascapheus bottae, assembly GCA_024803745.1. Taxonomy (NCBI): domain Eukaryota; kingdom Metazoa; phylum Chordata; class Mammalia; order Rodentia; family Geomyidae; genus Megascapheus; species Megascapheus bottae. The sequence continues at coordinate 3,690,999 of JANJXV010000048.1, forward strand.
CCTAACACTAACCATTACCCTAACACTAACCCTAACTCTTACCCTTACCCTTACCCTTATCCTTACCCTAACCCTTAACCTAACCTTAACCCTAACCCTAACCCTAACCCTTACGCTTTCCCTAACCCTAACCCTAACCCTTACCATAACACTAACCCTAACCCTAACCCTTACACTTACCTTAACCCTAACCCTAAACTTAACCCCAAACCTAAACCTAACTCTAACGCTAACCCTTACCCTAACACTCAACCTAACCCTAACCCTAACACATAACCTTACCCTAACCCTAAACCTAACCCTAACCCCTACCCTAACCCTAACCCTAACTCTAACGCTAACACTTACCCTAACCCTACCCCTAACCCTAACCCTTACCCTAACCTTAAACCTAACCATAACCCTTTCCCTAAACCTAACCCTCACCCTAACCCTAACACCTAACCCTAAACCTTAACCTAACCCTAACCATAACCCTAACCATAACCCTTACCCTTAACCAACCCTAAATCTCACTCTACCCTAACCCTAAACCTAACCCTTAAACTAACCCTAACCCTAACCCTAACCCTTACCCTAACCTACCCTAACCCTTACCCTAACCCTAACACTAACCCTAACCCTAAACCTAACATTAACCCTAACACTAACCCAAACCCTAACCTTTACACTTACCCTAACCCTAACCTTAACCTAACCCTAAACCTAACCCTAAACCTAACCCGAACCCTAACCCTAACCCTTACCCTCACCCTAACCCTAACCCTAAACTTAACCCTAACCATAACCCTAAACTTAACCCTAACCCTAACCCTAACCCTAAATCTTACCCTTACCCTAACCCTAACCCTAACACTAATCCTAACCTTAAACCTAACCCATACCCTTACCCTAACCCTAACCCTAACCCTAACCCTACCACATAAACCTAACCCTAACCCTAACCCTTACCCTAACCCTAACCCTAACACTAAATTTAACACTTACCCTTACCCTAACCCTAACCCTTATCCTAACCCTAACCCTAAACCTAACCCTTAACCTAACCATAACACTAACCCGAACCCCTAACCCTAACCCTTACCCTAACCCTAACCCTAACCCTAACCCTTACCCTTACCCTAACACTAACTCTAAAACTAACCATAACCGTAAACCTAACCCTTACACTTACCCTAACCCTAAACCTAACCCTAACCCTTACCCTTACGCTAACCCTAAACCTAACCCTAACACTAACCCTAACCTTAACCCTAACCCTTACCCTTACCCTAAACCTAACCCTAACCCTAACCCTTACCCTAACCCTAACCCTAACACTAAATTTAACACTTACCCTTACCCTAACCCTAACCCTTATCCTAACCCTAACCATAACCTAACCCTTAACCTAACCATAACACTAACCCGAACCCCTAACCCTAACCCTTACCCTAACCCTAACCCTAACCCTTACCCTTACCCTAACCTTAACCCTAACCTTAACCCTAAACCTTACCCTTACTCTAACCCTAAAACTAACCCTTACCCTACCCCTAACACTAACTCTAACCCTTACAATTACCCTTATCCTTACCCTAACCCTAAACCTAACCATAACCCAACCCTATCCCTAACCCTTACCCTAACCCGAACCCTAATCCTAACCTTAAACCTAACCCTAACCCTAACCCTTATCCTTACCCTAACCCTAACGCTAACTCTAACCCTAAACCTAACCCTAACCCTAACCTAACCCTTATGCTTACCCTAACGCTAAACCTAACATTAACCCTAACCCTAATCCTAAACCTAACCCTAACCCTAACCTTAACCCTAATCCTTACCCTTACCCTAAACTTAACCTTAACCCTAACACTTACCCTTACTCTTACCCTAACCTTAACCCTAACCCTAACCGTAAACCTTACCCTTACCCTAACCCTAAAACTAACCCTTACCCTACCCCTAACCCTAACTCTAAACCTTAAAATTACCCTTACTCTTACCCTTACCCTAACCCTAACCCTAACCCTAACCCTTACCCTAGCCCTAACCCTAACCTTAACCCCAAACCTAAATCTAACCCTAAACCTAACCCTAACCCTAACCCTTCCCCTAACCTAACCCTAGCCCTAACCCTAACCCTTACCCTTACCCTCACCCTAACCTTAACCCTAACCCTAACCCTAACCTTAATTGCAACATTTTTCCTTACCCTAACCATAACCCTAAACCTAACCCTAAACCTAAACCTAACCCTTACCCTTACCCTAACCCTAAACCTAAACCTAACCCTTACCCTTACCCTAACCCTAACCCTATCACTAACACTTACCCTTACCTAACCCTAAACCTAATCCTAACTCTTTCCGTAACCCTAAACCTAAACATAACCGTAACTCCTAACCCTAACCCTAACTCTAATCCTAACCCTTACCCTTACCCTAACCCTAACCCTAACCCTAACCCTAACCATAACACTAATCCTAACCCTAAACTTAACCCTAAACCTAACCTTAACCCTAACCCTAAACCTAACCCTAACATAACCCTTACCCTTACCCTAACCCTAACCCGAACCTTAACCCCAACCTTAAACCTAACCCTAACCCTAACCCTAACCCTTACCCTAACCCTAACCCTAACCCTTACCCTAACCCTAACCCTAATCTTAACCCTAACCCTTAACCTTACCCTCACCCTAACCTTATCTCTAATATTTATCCTTATGCTAACCCTAACCCTAAACCTAATCCTAACCCTAAACCTAAACCTTAGCCTTACCACAACCCTAAACCTAACCCTAACCGTTACCCTTACCCTCACCCTAACCCTAAACCTAACCCTGACTATAACTTTAACCCTAAACCTTACCCTTACCCTAACCCTAACCGTAACACTAACCCTAACCCTAACACTTACCCTAACCCTAACCCTAAACCTAACCCTAACACATAACCTTACCCTAACCCGAACCCTAACCCTAACCCTAAACCTAACCCTAATCCTAACCCTAACCTTAACCCTAAGCATAACCCTAAACCTAACCCTAATCCTTAAATGTACCCTAACCCTAAACCTAACTTTAACCCCAACCCTAAACCTAACTGTAACCCTAACCCTTACCCTTACCCTATCCCTAACCCTAAACCTAACCCTAACCCTAACCATTACCCTAACTCTAACCCTAACCCTAATCCTAACCCTAACCCTTACCCTTACCCTAACCCTAACCCTAACCCTAAACCTAACCCTAACCCTAACCCTTAAACTAACCCTCGCCTAACCCTAACCCTAACCCTAACCCTAAGCATAACCCCAACCCTAAACCAAAACTTAACCCTAATCCTTACCCTTATCCTAAACCAAACCCTAACACTAACATTACCCTTACCCTAAACCCTACCCTAACCCTAATCCTAACCCTAACCCTTACCCTAACGCAACCCTATCCCTAATCCTTACACTTACCCTAACCCTAAAACTAACCCTAACCCTAGCCCTAACCATAACCCTTACCCTTACCCTCACCCTAAACTTAACCCTAACCATAACCCTAACCCTAACCTTAATTGTAACATTTTTCCTTACCCTAACCCTAACCATAAACCTAACCCTAAACCTAAACCTAACCCTTACCCTTACCCGAACCCTAAACCTAAACCTAACCCTTACCCTTACCCTAACCCTAACCCTATCACTAACACTTACCCTTACCTAACCCTAACCCTAATCCTAACTCTTTCCGTAACCCTAAACCTAACCCTAACCGTAACTCCTAACCCTAACCCTAACTCTAATCCTAACCCTTACCCTTACCCTAACCCTAACCCTAACCCTAACCCTAATCCTAACCCTAAACCTAACCCTAACCCTAACCTTAACCCTAACCCTAACCCTAACCCTAACATAACCCTAACCCTTACCCTAACCCTAACCCTAATCTTAACCCTAACCCTTCCCCTTACCCTCACCCTAACCTTAACTCTAATATTTATCCTTATGCTAACCCTAACCCTAAACCTAATCCTAACCCTAAACCTAAACCTTACCCTTACCATAACCCTAACCTTAACCCTAACCCTTACCCTTACCCTAACCCTAACCCTAATCCTAACCCTAACCCTAACCCTAATCCTAACTCTTTCCGTAACCCTAAACCTAACCCTAACCGTAACTCCTAACCCTAACCCTAACTCTAATCCTAACCCTTACCCTTACCCTAACCCTAACCCTAACCCTAACCCTAACCATAACCCTAATCCTAACCCTAAACCTAACCTAACCCTAACCTTAACCCTATCCCTAACCCTAACCCTAATATAACCCTTACCCTTACCCTAACCCTAACCCGAACCTTAACACAAACCTTAAACCTAACCCTAACCCTAACCCTAACCCTTACCCTAATCCTAAACCTAACCCTTACCCTAACCCTAACCCTAATCTTAACCTTAACCCTTCCCCTTACCCTCACCTTAACCTTAACTCTAACATTTATCCTTATGCTAACCCTAACCCTAAACCTAATCCTAAACCTAAACCTAAACCTTACCCTTACCATAACCCTAAACCTAACCGTAACCCTTACCCTTACCCTCAACTTAACCCTAACCCTAACCCTGACCATAACTTTAACCCTATACCTTACCCTTACCCTAACCCTAACCGTAACACTAACCCTAACCCTAACACTTACCCTAACCCTAACCCTAACCCTAACCCTAACACATAACCTTACCCTAACCCTAATGCTAACCCTAAACCTAACCCTAATCCTAACCCTAACCTTAACCCTAAGCATAACCCTAACCCTAACCATAACCCTAATCCTTAAATGTACCCTAACCCTAAACCTAACTTTAACCCCAACCCTAAACCTAACTGTAACCAAAACCCTTACCTTTACCCTATCCCTAACCCTAAACCTAACCCTAACCCTAACACTAAACATTACCCTAACCCTAACCCTATCCCTAATCCTAACCCTAACCCCTACCCTTACCCTAACCCTAACCATAACCCTAAACCTAACCCTAACCCTAACCCTTAAACTAACCCTAGCCTAACCCTAACCCTAACCCTAACCCTAACCCTAAGCATAACCCCTAACCCTAAACCAAAACTTAACCCTAATCCTTACCCTTGTCCTAATCCAAACCCTAACCCAACATTACCCTTACCCTAAACCCTACCCTAACCCTAACCCTAACCCTAACCCTTACCCTTACCCTAACCGTAACCCTAACCCTAAACTTAAACCTAACCCAAACACTAACCCTAACCCTAACCCTTACCCTAACCTAACCCTAACCCTTACCCTAACCCTAACCCTAACCCTAACCCTAAACTTAACCCTAACCCTAACACTAACCCTAACAATTACCCTTAACCTAACCCTAACACTAACCCTAACCCTAACCCTAACCTTAACCCTAACCCTAATCCTTGCCCTTACCCTAACTCTAACTCTAACTCTAACCCTAACCCTAACACTTACCCTAACCCTAACACTAACCCTTACCTAATCCTAATCCTAACCCTAAACTCAAACTTAACCCTAACCCTAACCCTAACCCTAACCCTTACCCTTACTCTAACACTAAGCCTAACCCTAACCTTGACACTAACCCTAACCATTACCCTAACCCTAACCCTAATCCTAACCCTAAATCTAACCCTAACCCTAACCCTAACCTCAACCTTAACCCTAACCATAACCCTAACCCTAAACCTTACCCTTACCCTAACAGTAAGCCTAACCCTAACCCTAACCCTAACCCTTACCCTAACCCTTACCCTTACCCTAAACCTAACCCTAACCCTAACACTAACCCTAAACCTAACCCTAACCCTTACCCTAACCCTAAACCTTACCCTTTCCCTAAACCTAACCCTAACCCTTAAACTAACCCTAACCCTAACCCTAACCCTTACACTAATCCTAACCCTTACCCTTAACCTAACCCTAACCCTAACCCTAACCTTAACCCTAACCCTAACCCTAACCCTAACCCTAACACTAACCTTAACCCTAAACCTAACCCTAATCCTTGCCCTTAACCTAACCCTAACCCTAAAGCTAACACTAAACCTGAACCTAACCCTAACCCTAACCCTCACCCTTACCCTAACTCTAACCCTAAACCTAACCCTCATCCTAACCCTAACCCTAAGCCTAACCCTAACCCTAACCCTACCCCTAAACCTATACATAACTCTAAACCTAACCCTAACCCTAACCCTAAAACTAACCCTTACACTAACTCTAAACCTAACCCTTACCCTAACCTTAACCCTAACCCTAACCCTAACCTTAACCCTAACCCTAACCCTAATCCTAACCCTAACCTTAACCCTAACCCTAATCCTAACCCTTGCCCTTACCCTAACCCTAACCCTAAAGCTAACACTAACCCTAACCCTAACCCTAACCCTTACCCTTATCCTAACCCTAACCCAAAACCTAACCCTCACCATAACCCTAACCCTATCCCTAAACTCTAACCCTAACCCTAAACCTAACAGTAATCCTTACCCTTATCCTAAACCTAACCCTAACCCTAACACTTAACCTTACCCTAAACCCTACCCTATCCCTAACCTTAACCTTAAACCTAACCATAACCCTAACCCTAACCCTAACCCTAAACCTTATCCTTACCCTAACTCTAACGCTAACTCTAACCCTAAACCTAACCCTAACCCTTACCTAACCTTTACGCTTACCCTAACGCTAAACCTAACATTAAACCTAACCCTAACCCTAAACCTAACCCTAACCTTAACCCTAAACTTTACCCTTACCCTAAACCTAACCTTAACCCTAACCCTAACACTTACCCTTACCCTTACCCTAACCTTAACCCTACCCCTAACCCTAAACCTTACCCTTACCCTAACCCTAAAACTAACCCTTACCCTAACCCTAACCCTAATCCTAACCTTAAACCTAACCCTAAGCCTGACCTTAACCCTAAGCCTAACCCTAACCTAAACCTTACCCTTACCCTAACCCTAACCCTAACCTTAACCCCAAACCTAAACCTAACCCTAAACTTACCCTAACCCTAACCTTAACCCTAACTCTAACCCTTACCCTTACCCTCACCCTAACCTTAACCCTAACCCTAACCCTAACCTTAATTGTAACATTTTTCCTTACCCTAACCATAACCCTAAACCAAACTCTAAACCTAAACCTAAACCTTACCCTTACACTAACCCTATACCTAACCCTAACCCTTACCCTTACCCTAACCCTAACCCTATTACTAACACTTACACTTACCTAACCCTAACCCTAATCCTAACTCTTTCCCTAACCCTAAACCTAACCCTACCCGTAACCCCTAACCCTAACCCTAACTCTAATCCTAACCCTTACCCTAACCCTAACCCTAACCCTAACCCTAAACCTAATCCTAACCCTAAACCTAACCCTAACCCTAACCTTAACCCTAACCCTAAACCTAACCCTAACATAACCCTTACCCTTACCCTAACCCTAACCCGAACCTTAACCCCAACCTTAAACCTAACCCTAACCCTTACCCTAACCCTTACCCTAACCCTAACTCTAACCCTTACCCTGAACCTAACCCTAATCTTAACCCTAACCCTTACCCTTACCCTCACCCTAACCTTAACTATAATATTTATCCTTATGCTAACCCTAACCCTAATCCTAATCCTAACCCTAACCCTAAACCTTACCCTTCCCATAACCCTAAACCTAACCCTGACCCTTACCCTTACCCTAACCCTAACCCTAACCCTAACCCTGACCATAACTTTAACCCTAAACCTTACCCTTACCCTAACACTAACTCTAAAACTAACCATAACCCTAAACCTAACCCTTACACTTACCCTAACCCTAAACCTGACCCTAACCCTTACCCTTACCCTAACCCTAACCCTAACCCTAACACTAACCCTAACCCTAACCTTAACCCTAACCCTTACCCTTACCCTAACCCTAACCCTAATCCTAACCCTAACCCTAACCCTAATCCTAACTCTTTCCGTAACCCTAAACCTAACCCTAACCGTAACTCCTAACCCTAACCCTAACTCTAATCCTAACCCTTACCCTTACCCTAACCCTAACCCTAACCCTAACCGTAACCATAACCCTAATCCTAACCCTAAACCTAACCTAACCCTAACCTTAACCCTATCCCTAACCCTAACCCTAATATAACCCTTACCCTTACCCTAACCCTAACCCGAACCTTAACACCAACCTTAAACCTAACCCTAACCCTAACCCTAACCCTTACCCTAACCCTAACCCTAACCCTTACCCTAACCCTAACCCTAATCTTAACCCTAACCCTTCCCCTTACCCTCACCCTAACCTTAACTCTAATATTTATCCTTATGCTAACCCTAACCCTAAACCTAATCCTAAACCTAAACCTAAACCTTACCCTTACCATAACCCTAAACCTAACCGTAACCCTTACCCTTACCCTCAACCTAACCCTAACCCTAACCCTGACCCTAACTTTAACCCTAAACCTTACCCTTACCCTAACCCTAACCGTAGCACTAACCCTAACCCTAACACTTACCCTAACCCTAACCCTAACCCTAACCCTAACACATAACCTTACCCTAACCCTAATGCTAACCCTAAACCTAACCCTAATCCTAACCCTAACCTTAACCCTAAGCATAACCCTAACCCTAACCCTAACCCTAATCCTTAAATGTACCCTAACCCTAAACCTAACTTTAACCCCAACCCTAAACCTAACTGTAACCCAAACCCTTACCTTTACCCTATCCCTAACCCTAAACCTAACCCTAACCCTAACACTAACCATTACCCTAACCCTAACCATAACCCTAAACCTAACCCTAACCCTAACCCTTAAACTAACCCTAGCCTAACCCTAACCCTAACCCTAACCCTAACCCTAAGCATAACCCCTAACCCTAAACCAAAACTTAACCCTAATCCTTACCCTTGTCCTAATCCAAACCCTAACACTAACATTACCCTTACCCTAAACCCTACCCTAACCCTAACCCTAACCCTAACCCTTACCCTTACCCTAACCGTAAACCTAACCCTAAACTTAAACCTAACCCAAACCCTAACCCTAACCCTAACCCTTACCCTAACCTAACCCTAACCCTTACCCTAACCCTAACCCTAACCCTAACCCTAAACTTACCCTAAACCTAACACTAACCCTAACAATTACACTTAACCTAACCCTAACACTAACCCTAACCCTAACCCTAACCTTAACCCTAACCCAAATCCTTGCCCTTACCCTAACTCTAACTCTAACTCTAACCCTAACCCTAACACTTACCCTAACCCTAACACTAACCCTTACCCTAATCCTAATCCTAACCCTAAACTCAAACTTAACCCTAACCCTAACCCTAACCCTAACCCTTACTCTAACACTAAGCCTAACCCTAACCTTGACACTAACCCTAAACATTACCCTAACCCTAACCCTAATCCTAACCCTAAATCTAACCCTAACCCTAACCCTAACCTCAACCTTAACCCTAACCATAACCCTAACCCTAAACCTTACCCTTACCCTAACAGTAAGCCTAACCCTAACCCTAACCCTAACCCTTACCCTAACCCTTACCCTTACCCTAAACCTAACCCTAACCCTAACACTAACCCTAAACCTAACCCTAACCCTTACCCTAACCCTAAACCTTACCCTTTCCCTAAACCTAACCCTAACCCTTAAACTAACCCTAACCCTAACCCTAACCCTTACACTAATCCTAACCCTTACCCTTAACCTAACCCTAACCCTAACCCTAACCTTAACCCTAACCCTAACCATAACCCTAACACTAACCTTAACCCTAAACCTAACCCTAATCCTTGCCCTTACCCTAACCCTAACCCTAAAGCTAACACTAAACCTGAACCTAATCCTAATCCTAACCCTCACAATTACCCTAACTCTAACCCTAAACCTAACCCTCATCCTAACCCTAACCCTAAGCCTAACCCTAACCCTAACCCTACCCCTAAACCTATACATAACTCTAAACCTAACCCTAACCCTAACCCTAAAACTAACCCTTACACTAACTCTAAACCTAACCCTTACCCTAACCTTAACCCTAACCCTAACCCTAACCTTAACCCTAACCCTAACCCTAATCCTAACCCTAACCTTAACCCTAACCCTAATCCTAACCCTTGCCCTTACCCTAACCCTAACCCTAAAGCTAACACTAACCCTAACCCTAACCCTAACCCTTACCCTTATCCTAACCCTAACCCAAAACCTAACCCTCACCGTAACCCTAACCCTATCCCTAACCTCTAACCCTAACCCTAAACCTAACAGTAATCCTTACCCTTATCCTAAACCTAACCCTAACCCTAACACTTAACCTTACCCTAAACCCTACCCTAACCCTAACCTTAACCTTAAACCTAACCCTAACCCTAACCCTAACCCTAACCCTAAACCTTATCCTTACCCTAACTCTAACGGTAACTCTAACCCTAAACCTAACCCTAACCCTTACCTAACCCTTACGCTTACCCTAACGCTAAACCTAACATTAACCCTAACCCTAACCCTAAACCTAACCCTAACCTTAACCCTAACCCTTACCCTTACCCTAAACCTAACCTTAACCCTAACACTTACCCTTACCCTTACCCTAACCTTAACCCTACCCCTAACCCTAAACCTTACCCTTACCCTAACCCTAAAACTAACCCTTACCCTAACCCTAACCCTAATCCTAACCTTAAACCTAACCCTAAGCCTGACCTTAACCCTAAGCCTAACCCTAACCTAAACCTTACCCTTACCCTAACCCTAACCCTAACCTTAACCCCAAACCTAAACCTAACCCTAACCCTAACCTTAACCCTAACTCTTCCCCTTACCCTAACCTTAACCCTAACTCTAACCCTTACCCTTACCCTCACCCTAACCTTAACCCTAACCCTAACCCTAACCTTAATTGTAACATTTTTCCTTACCCTAACCATAACCCTAAACCAAACTCTAAACCTACACCTAACCCTTACCCTTACCCTAACCCTAAACCTAACCCTAACCCTTACCCTTACCCTAACCCTAACCCTATTACTAACACTTACACTTACCTAACCCTAACCCTAACCCTAACTCTTTCCCTAACCCTAAACCTAACCCTACCCGTAACCCCTAACCCTAACCCTAACTCTAATCCTAACCCTTACCCTAACCCTAACCCTAACCCTAACCCTTAAACATACCTTAACGCTAAACTTAAACCTAACCCTAACCCTAACCCAAACCTTAAACCTAACCCTAACCCTAACCTTAATCATAAACCTTACCCTTACCCTTACCCTAAACCTAACCCTAACCCTAACACTCACCCTTACCCATACCCTAACCATAACCCTAACCATAACCCTAAACCTTAACCTTACCCTAACCCTAACACTAACCATTACTCTAAGCCTAACTCTTACCCTTACCTTTACCCTTACCCTTACCCTTACCCTAACCCTAAACCTAACCTTAACCCTAACCCTAACCCTAACACTTACCATTACCCTAACCCTAACCCTAACCCTTACCCTAACACTAACCCTAACCCTAACCCTTACCCTTACCCTAACCCTAACTCTAAACTTAACCCCAACCCTAAACCTAACTCAAACGGTAACCCTTACCCTAACCCTAACCTTAACCCTATCCCTAACACTTAACCTTACCCTAACCCTAACCCTAACCCTTACCTTAACCCTAACCCTAACCCTAAACCTAACGCTAACACTTACCGTAACCCTAACCCTAACTCTAAACCTTACCTTAACCCTAACCCTAACTATAATCCTTTCCCTAACCCTAACCCTAACACCTAACCCTAAACCTTAACCTAACCCTAACCATAACCCTAAACATAACCCTTACCCTTAACCAACCTTAATCTCACTCTAAACCTAACCCTAACCCTAACCCTTAAACTAACCCTAACCCTAACCCTAACCCTTACCCTAACCTACCCTAACCCTTACCTAAATCAAACCCTAACCTTAACCCTAAACCTATCCTTAACCCTAACGCTAACCCTAACCCTAACCCTTACACTTACCCTAACCCTAACCTTAACCTAAACCTAAACCTAACACTAACCCTAAGCTTAACCCTAAGCCTAAACCTTGCCCTTACCCTAACCCTAAACCTAAACCTAACCCTAACCCTAACCCTAACCCTAAACCTTACCCTTACTCTAACACTAACTCTAAACCTAACCCTAACCCTAAACCTAACCCTCACACTTACCCTAACCCTAAACCTAATCCTAACCTTACCCTTACCCTAACCCTAACCCTAACCCTAACACTAACCCTAACCCTACCACCTAAACCTAACCCTAACCCTAAACCTTACAATAACCCTAACCCTAACCCTAAACCTAACACTTACCCTTACCCTAACCCTAACGCTTATCCTAACCCTAACCCTAAACCTAACCCTCAACCTAACCCTAACACTAACCCTAAACCCTAACCCTAACCCTAAACCTAACCCTAACCCTTACCCTTACCCTGACACTAACTCTAATGCTAACCCTAACTCTAAACCTAACGCTTACCCTTACCCTAACCCTAAACGTAACACTAACCCTTACCCTTTCCCTAACCCTAACCCTAACACATAACCTTACCCTAACACTAACCCTAACCCTAACCCTAACCTAATCCTAATCCTAAACCTACCACTAACCCTAAGTATAACCCTAACCCTAACCCTAACCCTAATCTCTAAACGTACCCTAACCCTAAACCTAACCTTAACCCCAACCCTAAACCAAACCCTAACCCTAACCCTTACCCTTACTCTTACCCTAACCCTAACCCTAACCTTAACCCCAACCCTATACCTAATCCTAACCCTAAAACTTACCCTTACCCTAACCTTAACCCTAAACCTAAAACTAACCCTAACCCTTACCCTAACCCTAAACCTAAACTTAACCCTAACCCTAACCCTAACACTTACCATTACCCTAACCCTAACCCTAACCCTTACCCTAACACTAACCCTAACCCTAACCCTTACCCTTACCCTAACCCTAACTCTAAACTTAACCCCAAACCTAAACCTAATTCTAACGCTAACCCTTACCCTAAAACGTACCCTAACCCTAACATTAACCCTAAGCCTAACACTTAACCTTACCCTAACCCTAACCCTAACCCTTACCTTAACCCTAACCCTAACCCTAAACCTAACGCTAACACTTACCGTGACCCTAACCCTAACTCTAAACCTTACCTTAACCCTAACCCTAACTATAATCCTTTCCCTAACCCTAACCCTAACACCTAACCCTAAACCTTAACCTAACCCTAACCATAACCCTAAACATAACCCTTACCCTTAACCAACCTTAATCTCACTCTAAACCTAACCCTAACCCTAACCCTTAAACTAACCCTAACCATAACACTAACCCTTACCCTAACCTACCCTAACCCTTACCTAACTCAAACCCTAACCCTAACCCTAAACCTAACCTTAACCCTAACGCTAACCCTAACCCTAACCCTTACACTTACCCTAACCCTAACCTTAACCTAAACCTAAACCTAACACTAACCCTAAGCTTAACCCTAAGCCTAAACCTTGCCCTTACCCTAACCCTAACCCTAAACCTAACCCTAACCCTAACCCTTACCCTTACCCTAACACTAACTCTAAACCTAACCCTAACCCTAAAACTAACCCTCACACTTACCCTAACCCTAAACCTAACCCTAACCTTACCCTTACCCTAACCCTAACCCTAACCCTAACACTAACCCTAACCCTACCACCTAAACCTAACCCTAACCCTAAACCTTACAATAACCCTAACCCTAACCCTAAACCTAACACTTACCCTTACCCTAACCCTAACGCTTATCCTAACCCTAACCCTAACCCTAACCCTTAACCTAACCCTAACACTAACCCTAAACCCTAACCCTAACCCTAAACCTAACCCTAACCCTTACCCTTACCCTGACACTAACTCTAAAGCTAACCCTAACTCTAAACCTAACCCTTACCCTTACCCTAACCCTAAACGTAACACTAACCCTTACCCTTTCCCTAACCCTAACCCTAACACATAACCTTACCCTAACACTAACCCTAACCCTAACCCTAACCTAACCCTAATCCTAAACCTACCACTAACCCTAAGTATAACCCTAACCCTAACCCTAACCCTAATCCCTAAACGTACCCTAACCCTAAACCTAACCTTAACCCCAACCCTAACCAAACCCTAACCCTAACCCTTACCCTTATTCTTACCCTAACCCTAACCCTAACCTTAACCCCAACCCTATACCTAATCCTAACCCTAAGACTTACCCTTACCTTAACCTTAACCCTAAACCTAAAACTAACCCTAACCCTTACCCTAACCCTAAACCTAAACCTAACCCAAACCTTACCCTTACCCGCACCCTAACAATAACCTTAACCCTAATCCTAAACCTAACCCTAACCCTAACCCTTATCCTTACCCAAACCCTAACCCTAACCCAATCCCTAATCCTAACCATAAACCTAAACCGAACCCTTACACTTACCCTAACTCTAACCCTAAACCTAACCCTAACCCTCACCCTTACCCTAACCCTAATCCTAACCCTAACCTTAACCTTAACCCTAACCCTTACCCTAAACCTAACCCAAACCCTAAACCTAACCCTTATCTTTACCCAAACCTAACCCTAACTCTAACCCTAAACCTAACCCTAACCCTAACCCTAACCCTTACGCATACCGTAAGGCTAAACTTAAACTTAACCCTAACCATAATCCAAACCCTAAACCTAACCCTAACCCTAACCTTAATCCTAAACCTTACCCTTACCCTAAACCTAACCCTAACCCTAACACTCACCCTTACCATTACTGTAACTATAACCCTAACCATAAACCTAAACCTTACCCTTACCCTAACCCTAACACTAACCATTACCCTAACCCTAACCCTAACTTTTACCCTTATCCTTACCCTTACCCTTACCCTAACCCCAAACCTAACTTTAACCCTAACCCTAACACTAAACCTAACCCTAACCCTTAACCTAACGCTAACCTAACTCTAACCCTAACCTAACACTAACCCTAACCCTTACCATAACCTACACTAACCCTTACCCTAACCCTAACCCTAACCCTAACCTTAAGCCTAACCCTAACCCTAAACCTAACCCTTACACTTACCCTAACCCTAACCTTCACCTAACCCTAACCCTAACCCTAACCCAACCCTAACTCTAAACCTAACCCTAACCATAACCTTAACCCTAAGCCTAAACCTTGCCCTTATCCTAACCCTAAACCTAACCCAAACCCTAACCCTAACCCTAACCCTTACCCTAATCCTAACCCTAAAACTAACCCTAACCCTAACACTAACCTTAACCCTAACCCTATACCTAACCCTAACCCTAACCTTTATCCTTACCCTGACCCTAACCCTAAAGCTAATCCTAACCCTAACCCTAACCCTTATCCTGACCCTAACCCTAAAACTAATCCTAACCCTAACCCTAACCCTTACACTTACCCTAACCCAAACCCTAACCTAACACTTACCCTAACCCTAACCCTAACTCTTATCCTAACCCTAACCCTAAACCTAACCCTTAAACTAACCCTAACACTAATCCTAAACCTAACCCTAACCCTTACCCTAACCCTAACCCTTATCCTTACCCTAACCCTAACGCTAACTCCAACCCTAAACCTAAGCCTAACCCTAACCCTAACCCTTTCGCTTACCCTAACGCTAACCCTAACCCTAACCCAAAACCTAAACCTAACCCTAACCCTAAACTTAACCCTAACCCTTACCCTTACCCTAAACCTAACCCTAACCCTAACACTTACCCTTACCCTAACCTTAACCCTAACCCTAACCCTAAACCTTACCCTTACCCTAACCCTAACCCTAACCCTAACGCTAACACTTACCCTAACCCTAACCCTAAAACTAACCGTTACCCTAACCCTAACCCTAACCCTAACCCTTTCCTTAACACTAACCCTAACCCTAACCCTTAACCTAACCCTAACCCTAACCCTAACCCTAACACTTACCATTAACCAACCCTAAATCTCACTCTAACCCAAACCCTAACCCTAACCCTTAAACTAACCCTAACATTAATCCTTAGACTTAACCTAACCCTAACCTAAAGCTAACCATAACCTAACACTAACCCTAATCCTTACACTAACCTACCCTAAACCTTACCCTAAGCCTAACCCTAACCCTAACCCTAACCTTAACCCTAACCCTAAGCCTAAAGCTTACCCTTACACTAACCATAACCTTAACCTAACCCTAAACCTAAACCTAAACTTAAACTTAACCCTAAGCCTAACTCTAACCGTAACCCTACCCTTACCCTAAACCTAACCTTAACCTAACCCTAAAACTAACGCTAAACCTAAACCTAACCCGAACCCTTACCCTAACTCTAACCCTACCCTTACCCTAACCCTAACCCTAACCCTAAACCTAACCTTAACCCTAACCCTAACCCTAACCCTAAACCTAACACTAACTGTAACACAAACCATAACCCTAACCCTTACCCTTATGCTAAACCTAAACCAAAACTTAACCCACACCCTAACCATAACCCTAACCCTAACCTGTAACCCTAACCCTAAACCTAACCCTAATCCTTACCCTTATCCTAAACCTAACCCTAACACTAACACTTACCCTTACACTAAACCCTACCCTAACCCTAACCCTAACCCTAAACCTAACCCTAACCCTTATCCTTACCCTAACCCTAACGCTAACTCTAACCCTAAACCTAACCCTAACCCTAATCCTAACCCTTACGCTTACCCTAACGCTAAACCTAACCCTAACCCTAACCCTAAACCTAACCCTAACCCTAACCTTAACCCTAAACCTTACCCTTACCCTAAATCTAACCCTAACCCTAACACTTACCCTTAACCTAACCTTAACCCTAACCCTTACTCTAAACCTTACCCTTACCCTAACCCTAACCCTAACCCTAACGCAAACACTTACAACCCTTACCCTAAACCTAAACCTAAGCCTATCCCTTACCCTTACCCTAACCCTAACCCTAACCCTGACCCTAACTTTAACCCTAAACCTTACCCTTGCCCTCACCCTAACCGTAACCCTAACCCTAACACTTACCCTAACACTAACCCTAACCCTAACACATAACCTTACGCTAACACTAACCCTAACCCTAACCCTAATCCTAAACCTAACCCTAATACTAACCCTAACCCTAACCCTAAGCATAACCCTAACCATAACCCTAACCCTAATCCTTAAATGTAACCTAACCCTAAACCTAACCTTACCCCCAACCCTAAACCAAACCCTAACCCTAACCCTAACCCTTACGCTTACCCTATTCCTAACCCTAAAACTAACCCTAACCCTAACCCTAAACATTACCCTAAACCTAACGCTAATCGAACCCTAAACTTTACCCTTACCCTAACCCTATCCCTAAACCTAACCCTAACTCTTACCCTAACCCTAACCCTTACCCTTACCCTAAACCTAACCGTAACCTTTAAACTAACCCTAACCCTAACCCTAACCCTAATCCTAACCCTAAACCTAAACCTAACCCTAACCCTAACCTTTACCCTTACCTTAACCCTAACCTAACACTAACCCTTACGCTTACCCTAAAGCTAACCCTAACCCTAACCCTAACCCGAACACATACCGTTACCCTAACCCTAACCCTAACCGTAACACTAATCCTAACCCTAACCTTAACCCTAACCATAAACATAATCCTAACCCTAACATTTACCCTTACCCTAACCCTAACCCTAACCCTAGCCCTTACCCTAACCCTAAACCTAACCCTAACCCTAAACCTTACCCTTACCCACACCCTAACCGTAACCTTAACCCTAAACCTAACCCTAAACCTAACCCTAACACTTATCCTTACCCAAAACCTAACCCTAACCCAATCCTTAACCCTAACCATAACCCTAAACCTAACCCTTACACTTACCCTAACCCTAACCCTAAACCTAACCCTAACCATTACCCTTACCCTAACGCTAACCCTAACCCTAACCTTAAACTTAAACCTAACCCTACCCCTAACCCAAACCTTATCCTTACCCTAACCCTAATGCTAACTCTAACCCTAAATCTAACCCTAACCCTAACCCTAACCCTTATGCTTACCCTAACCCTAACCATACCCCTAACCCTAACACTAACCCAACCACCTAACCCTAAACCTAACCTTAACCCTAACCCTTACCGTTACCCTAACACTTACCCTAACCCTAACCCTAACACTAACCCTAAAACTTACCCTAAACCTAACCCTAACCCTTAACCTAAACCTAACCCTAAACCTAACCCTTACACTAACCCTAACCCTAAGCCTAACCCCTAACCCTAACCCTTAATCTAACTCTAACCTTATCCCTAAGCCTAACCCTTGCCCTTACCCTAACCCTAACCATAACCCTAAAACTAATCCTAACCCTAACCCTAGACCTAACCCTTACCCTTAAACTAACCCTACACCTACCCCTAACCCTAACCCTACCACCTAAACCTAACCCTTACCCTAACCCTAACCCAAACCCTAACCCTAACACTTACCCTTACCCTAAGCCTAACCCTTATTCTAACCCTAACCCTAACCCTAACCATTAACCTAACCATAACACTAACCCTAACCCCTAACAATAACCCTAACCCTTACCCTAAACCTAACATTAACCCTAACACTTACCCTTACCCTAACACTAACCCTAAACCTAACCCTAAACCTAAACCTAACCCTTAACCTTACCCTAACCCTAATCCTAATGCTAACCCTTACCCTTACCCTAACCCTAATTATAACCCTAACACTGACCCTAACTTTAACCCTAAACGTAACCCTTACCCTAACCCTAACACTTACCCTAACCCTAACCCTAACCCTAACACATAACCTTACCCTAACCATACACTAATCCTAACCCTAAACCTAAACCTAATCCTAATCCTAACCCTAACCCTAACCCTTACCCTAACCCTAATCCTAATCTTAGCCCTAACCCTAATACTTCCAGTAACCCTAACCCTAAGCCTAACCCTAACCCTAACACTAACCCTAACTCTAACCCTAACCCTTACCTTTACCCTAACCCTAACCCTAACCCTAACCCTAAACCTTACCCTAACCATAACCCTATTCCTAACCCTAAACCTAACCCTAAACCTAACCCTAACTTTAACCCTAACCCTAACCCTAACCTAACCGTTACCCTTACCCTAACCCTAACCCTAACCTTAACCCCAACACTAAAGCTAACCCTAACCCTAACCCTAACCCTTACCCTAACCCTAACCCTAACCCTTACCCTAACCTTAATCCTAATCTTAACCCTAACCCTTACCCTTACCCTCACCCTAAACTTAACCCTAACCCTAACCCTAGCCTTAACTCTAACATTTATCCTTACCCTAAACCTAACCCTAAACCTATCCCTAACCCTAAACCTAACCCTTACCCTTACTCTAACCCTAAACCTAACCCTAACCCTTACCCTTACCCTAACCATAACCCTAACCCTAAACCTAACCCTAAATCTTACCCTAACCCTAAACCTTACCCTCACCCTAACCCTAACCCTAAACCTTAAACTAAACCTAACCCTAACCCTAACCCTTACCCTAACCCTAACCTGAAGCCTAAACCCTAACCCTAACCCTAAACCTAACTCGAACCCTAACACTCACCCTTACCCTTACCCTAACCATAACCCTAACCATAAACCTAAACCTTACCCTTACCCTAACCCTAACACTAACCATTACCCTAACACTAACCCTAACTCTTACCCTTACCCTTACCCTTATCCTTACCCTAACCCTTAACCTAACCTTAACCCTAACCCTAACCCTAACCCTTACGCTTTCCCTAACCCTAACCCTAACCCTTACCATAACACTAACCCTAACCCTAACCCTTACCCTTACCTTAACCCTAACCCTAAACTTAACCCCAAACCTAAACCTAACTCTAACGCTAACCCTTACCCTAACACTCAACCTAACCCTAACCCTAACACATAACCTTACCCTAACCCTAAACCTAACCCTAACCCTTACCCTAACCCTAACCCTAACTCTAACGCTAACACTTACCCTAACCCTACCCCTAACCCTAACCCTTACCCTAACCTTAAACCTAACCATAACCCTTTCCCTAAACCTAACCCTAACCCTAACCCTAACACCTAACCCTAAACCTTAACCTAACCCTAACCATAACCCTAACCATAATCCTTACCCTTAACCAACCCTAAATCTCACTCTACCCTAACCCTAACCCTAACCCTTAAACTAACCCTAACCCTAACCCTAACCCTTACCCTAACCTACCCTAACCCTTACCCTAACCCTAACACTAACCCTAACCCTAAACCTAACATTAACCCTAACACTAACCCAAACCCTAACCTTTACACTTACCCTAACCCTAACCTTAACCTAACCCTAAACCTAACCCTAAACCTAACCCGAACCCTAACCCTAACCCTTACCCTCACCCTAACCCTAACCCTAAACTTAACCCTAACCATAACCCTAAACTTAACCCTAACCCTAACCCTAACCCTAAATCTTACCCTTACCCTAACCCTAACCCTAACACTAATCCTAACCTTAAACCTAACCCATACCCTTACCCTAACCCTAACACTAACCCTAACCCTACCACATAAACCTAACCCTAACCCTAACCCTTACCCTAACCCTAACCCTAACACTAAATTTAACACTTACCCTTACCCTAACCCTAACCCTTATCCTAACCCTAACCCTAACCCTAACCCTTAACCTAAACCTAACACTAACCCGAACCCCTAACCCTAACCCTTACCCTAACCCTAACCCTAACCCTAACCCTTACCCTTACCCTAACACTAACTCTAAAACTAACCATAACCCTAAACCTAACCCTTACACTTACCCTAACCCTAAACCTAACCCTAACCCTTACCCTTACGCTAATCCTAAACCTAACCCTAACACTAACCCTAACCTTAACCCTAACCCTTACCCTTACCCTAAACCTAACCCTAACCCTAACACTTACCCTTACCCTTACCCTAACCTTAACCCTAACCTTAACCCTAAACCTTACCCTTACTCTAACCCTAAAACTAACCCTTACCCTACCCCTAACACAAACTCTAACCCTTACAATTACCCTTATCCTTACCCTAACCCTAAACCTAACCCTAACCCAACCCTATCCCTAACCCTTACCCTAACCCGAACCCTAATCCTAACCTTAAACCTAACCCTAAACCTAACCCTTATCCTTACCCTAACCCTAACGCTAACTCTAACCCTAAACCTAACCCTAACCCTAACCTAACCCTTATGCTTACCCTAACGCTAAACCTAACATTAACCCTAACCCTAATCCTAAACCTAACCCTAACCCTAACCTTAACCCTAATCCTTACCCTTACCCTAAACTTAACCTTAACCCTAACACTTACCCTTACTCTTACCCTAACCTTAACCCTAACCCTAACCCTAAACCTTACCCTTACCCTAACCCTAAAACTAACCCTTACCCTACCCCTAACCCTAACTCTAAACCTTAAAATTACCCTTACTCTTACCCTTACCCTAACCCTAACCCTAACCCTAACCCTTACCCTAGCCCTAACCCTAACCTTAACCCCAAACCTAAATCTAACCCTAAACCTAACCCTAACCCTAACCCTTCCCCTAACCTAACCCTAGCCCTAACCCTAACCCTTACCCTTACCCTCACCCTAACCTTAACCCTAACCCTAACCCTAACCTTAATTGCAACATTTTTCCTTACCCTAACCCTAACCCTAAACCTAACCCTAAACCTAAACCTAACCCTTACCCTTACCTTAACCCTAAACCTAAACCTAACCCTTACCGTTACCCTAACCCTAACCCTATCACTAACACTTACCCTTACCTAACCCTAAACCTAATCCTAACTCTTTCTGTAACCCTAAACCTAACCATAACCGTAACTCCTAACCATAACCCTAACTCTAATCCTAACCCTTACCCTTACCCTAACCCTAACCCTAACCCTAACCATAACACTAATCCTAACCCTAAACTTAACCCTAAACCTAACCTTAACCCTAACCCTAAACCTAACCCTAACATAACCCTTACCCTTACCCTAACCCTAACCCGAACCTTAACCCAACCTTAAACCTAACCCTAACCCTAACCCTAACCCTTACCCTAACCCTAACCCTAACCCTTACCCTAACCCTAACCCTAATCTTAACCCTAACCCTTAACCTTACCCTCACCCTAACCTTATCTCTAATATTTATCCTTATGCTAACCCTAACCCTAAACCTAATCCTAACCCTAAACCTAAACCTTAGCCTTACCACAACCCTAAACCTAACCCTAACCGTTACCCTTACCCTCACCCTAATCCTAAACCTAACCCTGACTATAACTTTAACCCTAAACCTTACCCTTACCCTAACCCTAACCGTAACACTAACCCTAACCCTAACACTTACCCTAACCCTAACCCTAAACCTAACCCTAACACATAACCTTACCCTAACCCGAACCCTAACCCTAACCCTAAACCTAACCCTAATCCTAACCCTAACCTTAACCCTAAGCATAACCCTAAACCTAACCCTAATCCTTAAATGTACCCTAACCCTAAACCTAACTTTAACCCCAACCCTAAACCTAACTGTAACCCTAACCCTTACCCTTACCCTATCCCTAACCCTAAACCTAACCCTAACCCTAACCATTACCCTAACTCTAACCCTAACCCTAATCCTAACCCTAACCCTTACCCTTATCCTAACCCTAACCCTAACCCTAAACCTAACCCTAACCCTAACCCTTAAACTAACCCTCGCCTAACCCTAACCCTAACCCTAACCCTAAACATAACCCCAACCCTAAACCAAAACTTAACCCTAATCCTTACCCTTATCCTAAACCAAACCCTAACACTAACATTACCCTTACCCTAAACCCTACCCTAACCCTAATCCTAACCCTAACCCTTACCCTAACGCAACCCTATCCCTAATCCTTACACTTACCCTAACCCTAAAACTAACCCTAACCCTAGCCCTAACCATAACCCTTACCCTTACCCTCATCCTAAACTTAACCCTAACCATAACCCTAACCCTAACCTTAATTGTAACATTTTTCCTTACCCTAACCCTAACCCTAAACCTAACCCTAAACCTAAACCTAACCCTTACCCTTACCCGAACCCTAAACCTAAACCTAACCCTTACCCTTACCCTAACCCTAACCCTATCACTAACACTTACCCTTACCTAACCCTAACCCTAATCCTAACTCTTTCCGTAACCCTAAACCTAACCCTAACCGTAACTCCTAACCCTAACCCTAACTCTAATCCTAACCCTTACCCTTACCCTAACCCTAACCCTAACCATAAACCTAATCCTAACCCTAAACCTAACCCTAACCCTAACCTTAACCCTAACCCTAACCCTAACCCTAACCCTAACATAACCCTAACCCTTACCCTAACCCTAACCCTAATCTTAACCCTAACCCTTACCCTTACCCTAACCCTAACCTTAACTCTAATATTTATCCTTATGCTAACCCTAACCCTAAACCTAATCCTAACCCTAAACCTAAACCTTACCCTTACCATAACCCTAAACCTAACCCTAACCCTTTCCCTTACCCTCACCCTAACCCTAACCCTAACCCTGACCATAACTTTAACCCTAAACCTTACCCTTACCCTAACCCTAACTGTAACACTAACCCTAACCCTAACACTTAACCTAACCCTAACCCTAACCCTAACCCTTAAACTAACCCTAGCCTAACCCTAACCCTAACCCTAACCCTAAGCATAACCCCTAACCCTAAACCAAAACTTAACCCTAATCCTTACCCTTATCCTAAACCAAACCCTAACACTAACATTACCCTTACCCTAAACCCTACCCTAACCCTAATCCTAACCCTAACCCTTACCCTAACGCTAACCCTAACCCTAACCCTTACACTTACCCTAACCCTAATCCTAACCCTAACATTAACCCTAAGCATAACCCTAACCCTAACCCTAACCCTAATCCTTAAATGTACCCTAACCCTAAACCTAACTTTAACCCCAACCCTAAACCTAACTGTAACCCTTACCCTTACCCTTACCCTATCCCTAACCATAAACCTAACCCTAACCCTAACCCTAACCATTACCCTAACCCTAACCCTAACCCTAATCCTAAACCTAACCCTTACCCTTACCCTAACCCTAACCCTAACCCTAAACCTAACCCTAACCCTAACCCTTATACTAACCCTAGCCTAACCCTAACCCTAACCCTAACCCTAAGCATAACCCCTAACCCTAAACCAAAACTTAACCCTAATCCTTACCCTTATACTAAACCAAACACTAACACTAACATTACCCTTACCCTAAACCCTAACCTAACCCTAATCCTAACCCTAACCCTTACCCTAACGCTAACCCTAACCCTAACCCTTACACTTACCCTAACCCTAAAACTAACCCTAACCCTAACCCTAACCCTTACCTTTACCCTCACCCTAACCCTAACCCTAACCTTAAACCTAACCCTAACCCTAACCCTAACCCTTACCATAACCTAACCCTAAACCTTACCCTAACCCTTACCCTTACCCTAAACCTAACCCTAACTCTAACACTAACCCTAAACCTAACCCTAACCCTTACCCTAACCCTAAACCTTACCTTTTCCCTAAACCTAACACTAACCCTTAAACTAACCCTAACCCTAACCTTAACCCTAACCCTTACACTAACCCTAACTCTCACCCTTAACCTAAACCTAACCCTAACCCTAACCCTAACCTTAACCCTAAACCTAACCCTAACATTAACCTTAACCCTCACCCTAACCCTAATCCTTGCCCTTACCCTAACCCTAACCCTAAAACTAACACTAAACCTGAACCTAACCCTAACCCTAACCCTTACGCTTACCCTAACTCTAACCCTAAACCTAACCCTCATCCTAACCCTAAACCTAAACCTAACCCTAAACCTAAACCTATACATAACTTTAAACCTAACCCTAACCCTAACCCTAACCCTAAACCTTAACCTATCTCTAACCCTAACCCTTACCCTAACCTTAACCCAAACCCTAACCCTAACCTTAACCCTAAAACTAACCCTAATCCTAACCCTAACCTTAACCCTAACCCTAATCCTAACCCTTGCCCTTACCCTAACCCTAACCCTAAACCTAACACTAAAACTAACCATAACCCTAACCGTAACCCTTACCCTTATCCTAACCCTAACCCAAAACCTAACCCTCACCGTAACCCTAACCCTATCCTTAACCTTTAACCCTAACCCTAAACCTAACAGTAATCCTTACCCTTATCCTAAACCTAACCCTAACACTAACACTTACCCTTACCCTAAACCCTACCCTAACCCTAACCATAACCTTAAACCTACTCCTACCCCTAACCCTACCCTTATACTTATCCTAACCCTAACGCTAACTCTAACCCTAAACCTAACCCTAACCCTAACCTAACCCTTACGCTTACCCTAACGCTAAACATAACATTAACCCTAACCCTAACCCTAAACCTAACCCTAATCCTAACCTTAACCCTAACCCTTACCCTTACCCTAAACCTAACCTTTACCCTAACACTTACCCTTACCCTTACCCTAACCTTAACCCTAACCCTAACCCTAAACCTTACCCTTACCCTAACCCTAAAACTAACCCTTACCCTACCCCTAACCCTAACTCTAACCCTTACAATTACCCTTACCCTTACACTTACCCTAACCCTAAACCTAACCCTAACCCTAACCCTAACCCTAACACTTACCCTAACCCTAACCCTAACCCTAACCTTAACCCCAAACCTAAACCTAACCCTAAACTTACCCTAACCCTAACCCTTCCTCTAACCCTAACCCTAACCCTAACCCTAACTCTAACCCTTACACTTATCCTCACCCTAACCTTAACCCTAACCCTAACCCTAACCTTAATTGTAACATTTTTCCTTACCCTAACCCTAACCCTAAACCTAACCCTAAACCTAAACCTAACCCTTACCCTTACCCTAACCCTAAACCTAACCCTAACCCTTACCCATACCCTAACCCTAACCCTATCACTAACACTTACACTTACCTAACCCTAAACCTAATCCTAACTCTTTCCCTAACCCTAAACCTAATCCTAACCGTAATCCCTAACCCTAACCCTAACTCTAATCCTAACCCTTACCCTAACCCTAACCCTAACCCTAACTCTAACCCTAATCCTAAACCTAAACCTAAACCTAACCCTAACCTTAACCCTAACCCTAACCCTAACCCTAAAATAACCCTTACCCTTACCCTAACTCTAACCTGAACCTTAACACCAACCTTAAATCTAACCCTAACCCTAACCCTAACCCTTACCCTAACCCTAACCATAACCCTTACCCTAACCCTAACCCTAATCTTAACCCTAACCTTACACTTATCCTAACCCTAACCCTAACCCTGACCCTAACTTTAACCCTAACCCTTACCCTTACCCTAACCCAAACAGTAACCCTAACCCTAACCATAACACTTCCAGTAACCCTAACCCTAAGCCTAACCCTAACCCTAACCCTAACACATAACCTTACCCTAACCCTAACCCTAACACTAACCCTAACCCTAAACCTAACCCTAAACCTAACCCTAACCCTAACCCTAACCCTATGCATAACACTAACCCTAACCCTACCCTAATCCTTAAACATAACGTAACCCTAAACCTAAACTTAACCCCAACCCTAAACCTAACCCTAACCCTAACCCTTACCCTTACCCTATCCCTAACTCTAAACCTAACCCTAAACCTAAACTTTACCCTAACCCTAACACTAATCCTAACCCTAACCCTTACCCTTACCCTAACCCTAACCCTAATCCTAAACCTTACCCTTACCCTAACCCTAACCCTAACCCTAAACCTAACCCTTAAACTAAACTTAACCCTAACCCTAATCCTTACCCTAACCCTAACCCTAAACCTAAACCCTAACCCTAACCCTAAATCTAACTCTAACCCTAACCCTAACTCTAACCCTAACCCTAAACCTTACCCTAACTCTAAACCTAACCCTTACCCTAACCCTAACGCTAACACTTACCATAACCCTAACCCTAACCCTACCCCTAAACCTTAACCTAACCTGAACCCTAAACCTAACCATAACCCTTACCCTTAACCAACCCTAAATCTCACTCTAACCCTCACCCTAACCCTAACCCTTAAACTAACCCTAACCATAACCATAACCCTTACCCTTAACCTAACGCTAACCTAACTCTAACCCTAACCTAACACTAACCCTAACCCTTAACCTAACCTACCCTAACCCTTACCCTAACCCTAACCCTAACCCTAACCCTAACCTTAACCCTAACCCTAACCCTAAACCTAATCCTTACCCTCACCCTAACCCTAACCTTAACCTAACCCTAACCCTAACCCTAACTCTAAACATAACCCTAACCATAACCTTAACCCTAAGCCTAAACCTTGCCCTTATCCTAACCCTAAACCTAACCCAAACCCTTACCCTAACCCTAACCTTTACCCTTACCCTAATCCTAACCCTAAACCTAACCCTAACCCTAACCTTAACCCTAACCCTAACCCTAACCCTAACCCTAACCCTTATCCTTACACTGACCCTAACCCTAAAACTAATCCTAACCCTAACCCTAACCCTTATCCTGACCCTAAACTTAAAACTAATCCTAACCCTAACCCTAACCCTTACACTTACACTAACCCTAACCCTAACCTAACACTTACCCTAACCCTAACCCTAACCCTTATCCTAACCCTAACCCTAAACCTAACCCTTAAACTAACCCTAACACTAACCCTAACCCTAACCCTAACCCTTACCCTAACCCTAAACCTTATCCTTACCCTAACCCTAACGCTAACTCCAACCCTAAACCTAAGCCTAACCCTAACCCGAACCCTTACGCTTACCCTAACGCTAACCCTAACCCTAACACTAACCCTAACCCTAACCCTAAACATAACCCTAACCCTAAACTTAACACTAACCCTTCCCCTTACCCTAAACCTAACCCTAACCCTAACACTTACCCTTACCCTTACCCTAAACTTAACCCTAACCCTAACCCTAAACCTTACCCTTACCCTAACCCTAACCCTAACCCTAACGCTAAAACTTACCCTAACCCTAACCCTAAACCTAACCGTTACCCTAACCCTAACCCTAACCCTAACCCTTTCCTTAACACTAACACTAACCCTAACCCTTAACCTAACCCTTACCCTTACCCTAACCCTAACCTTAACCTAACCCTAAACCTAACCCTAACCTTAACCTTAACCCTAAGCCTAACTCTAACCCTAACCCTACCCTTACCGTAAACCTAACCTTAACATAACCCTAAACCTAACGCTAACCCAAAACCTAACCCTAACCCTTACCCTAACTCTAACCCTAACCCTTACCCCAAACCTAACCCTAACCCTAAACATAACCTTAACCCTAACCCTAACCCTAACCCTTACCCTAACTCGAAACCTAACCCTTACCCTAACTCTAACCCTAACCCTTACCCTAACCCTAACCCTAGCCCTAACCCTAACCCTAACCTTAACCCTAACCCTAACCCTAATCCTAACACTAACCTTAACCCCAACCCTAACCCTAAACATTGTCCTTACCCTAACCCTAACCCTAAACCTAACACTAACCCTAACACAAACCCTAACCCTAACCCTTACCCTTATCCTAAACCTAACCCAAAACCTAACCCACACCCTAACCATAATCCTAACCCTAACCTGTAACCCTAACCCTAAACCTAACCCTAATCCTTATCCTTATCCTGAACCTAACCCTAACACTAACACTTACCCTTACACTAAACCCTACCCTAACCCGAACCGTAACCCTAAACCTAACCCTAAACCTAACCCTTAAACTAACCCTAACACTAACCCTAACCCTAACCCTAACCCTTACCCTAACCCTAACCCTTATCCTTACCCTAACCCTAACGCTAACTCCAAACCTAAACCTAACCCTAACCCTAACACTAACCCTTACGCTTACCCTAACGCTAACCCTAACCCTAAACCTAACCCTAACACTAACACTAACCCTAACCCTAACCCTTACCCTTACCCTAACCCTAACCCTAAACTTAACCCCAAACCTAAACCTAACTCTAACGCTAACCCTTACCCTAAAACTTAACCTTAACCTAACCCTAACCCTAACCCTTACCCTAACCCTAACCCTAACCCTAACACTAACCCTAAACCTTACCTTAACCCTAACCCAAACCATAACACTTTCCCTAACCATAACCCTAACACCTAACCGTAAACCTTAACCTAACCCTAACATAACCCTAACCATAACCCTTACCCTTAACCAACCCTAAATCTCACTCTAACCCTAACCCTAACCCTAACCCTTAAACTAAACCAAACCCTAAGCCTAACCCTAAACCTAACCCTAACCCTAACCCTAACCCTAACCCTAAACCTAACCCTAACCCTAAACTTAACCCTAACCCTAACCCTAAACTTAACCTAACCCTAAACCTAATATTAACCCTAACCTTAACCCTAAGCCTAAACCTTGCCCTTACCCTAACCCTAACCCTAAACCTAACACTAACCCTAACCCTAAACCTAACCCTTACCCTTACCCTAACACTAACTCTAAACCTAACCCTAACCCTAAACCTAACCCTCACACTTACCCTAACCCTAAACCTAACCCTAACCCTTACCCTTACCCTAACCCTAAACCTAACCCTAACACTAACCCTTACCGTTACCCTAACTATAACCCTAACCATAACCCTAAACCTTATGCTCACCTAACCCTAAACCTAACCTTCACCCTAACCCTAACCCTAACCCTAAACCTTACCCTAACCCTAACCCTAACCCTAACCCTTACCCTTACCCTAACCCTAACCCTAAACTTAACCCCAACCCTATACCTAATCCTAACCCTAAGACTTACCCTTACCCTAACCCTAACCCTTACCCTAACCCTAACCCTAACCCTAACCCTTACCCTTACCCTAACCCTAACCCTAAACTTAACCCCAACACTAAACCTAATCCTAAACCTAAGATTTACCCTTACCCTAAACCTAACCCTTACCCTAAACCTAACCCTAACCCTTACCCTAACCCTAAACCTAAACCTAACCCTAAACCTTACCCTTACCTGCACCCTAACCATAACCTTAACCCTAATCCTAAACCTAACCCTAACAATAACCCTTATCCTTACCCAAACCCTAACCCTAACCCAATCCCTAACCCTAACCATAACCCTAAACCGAACCCTTACACTTACCCTAACCCTAACCCTAAACCTAATCCTAACCCTCACCCTTACCCTAACCCTAACCCTAACCCTAACCTTAACCCTAACCCTTACCCTAAACCTAACCCTAACCCTAACCCTTATCCTTACCCTAACCCTAACCCTAACTCTAACCCTAAACCTAACCCTAAACCTAACCCTAACCCTTAAACATACCGTAACGCTAAACTTAAACCTAACCCTAACCCTAACCCTAACCTTACCCTAAACCTAACACTAACCCTAACCTTAATCCTAAACCTTACCCTTACCCTAAACCTAACCCTAACCCTAACACTCAACCTTACCCTTACCCTAACCATAACCCTAAACCTTACCCTTACCCTAACCCTAAGCCTAACCCCTAAACCTAACCCTAACCCTAAACCTAACTCTAACCCTAACCCTAACCCCAACCCTAAACCTTACCCTAACTCTAACCCTAACCCTTACCCCAACACTATCCCTAACTCTAACCCTAACCTTAACCCTAACCCTAACCCTAATCCTAACCCTAACCTTAACCCTAACCCTAAACCTAACCCTAACACATAACCTTACCCTAACCCTAGCCCTAACCCTAATCTAACCCTAAACCTAACCCTAACCCTAACCCTAACCCTAACCCTAAACCTAATCCTAACCATAACCCTTACCCTTACCCTAAGCCTAACCCTAACCCTAAACCTAACCCTAACCTTAACCCCAACCCTAAACCTAACCCTAACCCTAACCCTTACTATTGCCCTATCCCTAACCTAAACCTAACCCTAACCCTAACCATTACCCTAACCGTAACACTAATCCTAACCCTAACCCTTTCCCTTACCCTAACACTAACCCTAACCCTAAACCTAACCCTAACTCTTACCCTAACCCTTACCCTTACACTAAACCTAACTCTAACCCTTAAACTAACCCTAAACCTAACCCTAACCCTAACCCTTACCCTAACCCTAACCCTTACCCTTACCCTAAACCTAACCCTAAGCCTTAAACAATCCTAACCCTAACCCTAACCCTTACCCTTACTCTAACCCTAAGCCTAACCCCTAACCCTAAACCTAAACCGAACTCTAACCCTAACCCTAACCCTAACCCTAACCCTGACCCTAACTCTAACCCTAACCCTTACCGTTACCCTAACCCTAACCCTAACCGTATCCCTAAACCTTACCCTTGTGGGGAGCCGGAGCGGCCGCCACTAAAACAACCTCTTAGTTCTCCTTATCTGGTATGTGTATGCAGAGTGTTTGCTCTTTCCTCTGAGTCTGCACGTATGACGTCAGAGGCCTGACCAATCCCGAGTTGTAAAATGGCCCTGGCAATGGAGCGACCAATGGCAAAAAACCCCGGGTTCCTTGATTGTATGTAAGCAGCTGCATTTCCCTGCCCAAGCCTTTTCGCTTCCTGCTCCCCCTTCAATCAAAAGCTCTCCGATAAAGTATGATTTGAGAAAATCCTCGAGTGGTGGTCGTTCTTCCTCGCTGGTCGAGGAGCTCGCCGCAACTGGTGCCGAAAACCCGGGACCTTGGGAAGACAGGACGACAAGCGAAAAGGCCGAGGATTCAGAACTCGACATACGGAGAGGAGACGTCGGTAAGTATCAGCCTGATCAGCTGAGATCCCCGGATATGCTGTTTCTTTGGGTACAATTCTGGGTGCTTGCTGTTGTCCTTCCTTGCTTGCTGCTGGTGTGTTTTTGTTGCATTTGTCTGCGTTGCGGCAACTCACAGATTGTTAAGAGAGCCAGTAGGACATTGACGAAGCACCAGGATAGTCTCTCCGAGGCAGAATCAAATGGGAAGGAAAAAGGTAGGCCAAAAAGAAAAGGGAAAGAAAATAAAAAAGGGAGACTTTATGTCAAAGAACAGAGGGTGGACGCACCCTTTCAAGATACTGGGCAGGAGGGAGATAAGGAGGACCAAGGCATAAGAACAATGGAGCCGCCCCCAGGGCAGTCTTACCCGGATCCGGGCAGGTTTCAACATTTACAAATAAGGGAGTCTAGAGATGAGGAGCTAAACGATTCAAATGAGGAGTTAAGCAACTCAGATGAGGAAGTGACTAACAATTCAGATGAGGAACAGGACCCGAAAGAGGGAAAAGGCTTGGAGGAGGCGGTTGCTAGGTATGAGGAGGGTAGGTATGGAGTTCAGTGACCTCTTCTGGCCTGAGTGTCTAAAGGAAATGAACAAGAGAGAGCCATGCCCTCTGCACCCCCGCCTTATCCTGTGGCGGCGGGAAAAAGTCATTTCATAAAAGAAAGCACGTGGTCCCGCCTGGCGGCTGCGTTCCCAGTTTTTGAGAACCCAGTTACCCAGGAGAGGACCTTTGAACCAGTCTCCTATAAACAGTTAAAAGATTTGATGGAGGCAGTACGTAATTATGGAGTTATGGCCAGTTATACCACTGCCTTGCTTAGAAGACTAACTGCTAATACTATGACACCTAATGATTGGTATGAGGTCGTGCGGACATGCCTCAATTATGGACAGTTCCTTGACTTCAGGTCTATAGTTATGGACAGAGCTCAGGCTCAATATAGAGTAAATGTACAAGAAGGGCGGCCCGAGTGGACCGTGGACATGCTCCTAGGGCAAGGACAATGGGCTGCCGATCAGACAAACTTCCCCTGGGATGTTTATAAACAAATAAATGAGGTTTTTTACAAGTCCTGGAGGGCAATCCCAAACAAAGGCCAGGTCACTGGCAGCCTCACCAAAGTTACTCAAGCTGTCACGGAGCCATTCTCCGATTTTGTGGCCCGTGTGCTCGAAACGGCGGAGCGCGTTTTTGGAAATCTTGAAGTCTTTATGCCAGTTATCCAACAAATTATTTTTGAGCAATGTACAAAGGAATGTCAGAGAGCTATTATGCCGGTCAAGGAAAAGGGCCTGGAAGCATGGATAAAAGCCTGCAGGGAAATAGGGGGGCCATTAACTAATGCAGGCCTGGCTGCAGCTGTACTGTCAGCCACCCAAGCGGCCAAGGACTCTAAAGGTAAAGGATGCTTCAAATGTGGCCAACTTGGACACTTTAAACGCCAGTGTCCCAGAACTGGTCCCCAGGGTCCTCAGGGAGTTCAAAAGATGCCAGGAACATGTCCTAGGTGCAAGAAGGGAAAACATTGGGCCAATGAATGCAAGTCAGTAAAAGATATTAATGGACAGCCCATTCCTTCTCTTAGTACAGACCAGAAGCCAAAAAATGGGATAAGGGGCCCCCGTCCCCAGGGCCCACAAATTTATGGGGCACTTCAGACTCCGGCACCTGTTCCCAGCTTACAGCAGCCAGTCCGGCCAGAAGGGCAAACCTAGGCTCCACAGGGATTGATCTTGTTTGCCTGTCGATGGAATTGGACCAGAGACCCATGCTATCCCTACAAATAGAGGGAAAGTCCTTTCTTGGCCTGGTAGATACCGGAGCCGATCGGAGCATTATTCAATCAAAGGCCTGGCCCAAGCAGTGGCCATTACAAAAATCTTCTCAAACTTTACAAGGACTTGGATATGCTAATGCTCCCTGTGTCAGTGCTAAAGAGTTAGTGTGGAGAACTGAAGAAGGCCAACAGGGAACAATCCAACCGTTTGTAATCGACGTCCCTGTTAATCTTTGGGGACGGGATGTGCAACAACAATTAAAACTTAAACTGACTAATAATTATTCAGAAGTTAGTCAAAACATCATGAAACAGCAGGGATATGTTCCAACTCAAGGGCTTGGCAGATGTCTTCAGGGACGCCCAGAACCCGTTGAGCCTGCTCCAAAATTTAATAGGAAAGGATTGGGTTTTTCCTAGGGGCCACTGAAACAAAAGCTTCCATCAATAATGCGGTACCCATACCCTGGTTGACTCAGAAATCGGTGTGGGTCCCCCAGTGGCCCCTTTCACAAGAAAAATTGGAAGCTGCAAAAAATTTAGTTGAGGAACAGTTAAAATTGGGACACGTTGAGCCCTCTGTATCTCCCTGGAACACACCCATTTTTGTTATTAGAAAGGCTTCTGGCAAGTGGAGATTGTTACATGACTTAAGGGCAGTAAACGCGCAAATGCAGGTCATGGGACCAGTCCAGAGAGGACTTCCTCTACTTTCAGCACTGCCCCGAGATTGGCCTGTGTTGACCTTAGACATTAAAGATTGCTTCTTCTCAATACCCCTTTGCCCTGAGGATAGAGAACGTTTTGCCTTTACGTTGTCCTCTGTTAATCATGAACAGCCAGATGTCCGGTATCAGTGGAAGGTCTTGCCTCAAGGCATGGCTAATAGCCCGACTATTTGTCAACTGTTTGTGGATTCGGCCCTGCTGTCAGTTAGACAGGAGTTTCCCCTGGTAAAAATCATTCATTATATGGATGATATCCTGCTAGCTGCTTCCTCTCTTGAGGTACTTCATAGAGCCTATCAACAGGTGGTTTCCCTACTTGAACAGAGAGGGCTTATTATTGCCCCTGATAAAGTACAACAATCCAAGGTGGTAAAATTCTTAGGTGCCATTGTTACTCCTGCCTTTATTCGACCTCAAAAAATTTCTATTCGAACTGCCCACCTAAAGACACTCAATGATTTTCAGCAACTGTTGGGAGACATCAACTGGATCCGAGGATATTTAAACATCCCTCGAGCAGAATTACTGCCTTTATTTTCCATTTTGGAAGGTAACCCGGATGTCACATCTACACGAAAACTTACCCCACAGGCTTTTGTGGCCCTAAAAAGGATTGAAGAGGCAATAATTAAGGCTCAAGTGTGTCGTTATAATCCAGGTCAATTACTTATGTTGTGTATTTTAAAGACAAAGAATTATCCTACAGGGGTCTTATGGCAGGACGGCCCTCTGTGGTGGCTTCATGGTAATTCTCTTGGAGCAAGAACTGTTCAATATTTTCCTGAGCTTGTTGCAACTCAAGCCCTATTGGGCCTAAAGTATTGTTTGATGCATTTTGCTAAAATACCTGATAAAATAATTATTCCCTATACCAGGAATCAGGTGGAAACTTTTGCTGCCACCGTGGATATATGGAAGATTTTATTATGTGCCTTTCCCAATATTATTTATAACCATTATCCCAAGCATCCCCTGCTTGCCTTTGTAGGGAGAAATTTGGTTTATTTTCCTATTATTACCTCTAAGAAGCCTTTGGCTACAGCCTTGACTATTTATACTGATGGGTCAAAAACTGGCCAGGGTGCCTTTGTGGTGGAAGGTCAAAATCCAGTCGTGTTATATTTTCGACCGGATGTTCCTCAGGTCACGGAGTGCCTGGTGGTTCTAGAGGTGTTTAAAAGATTTGAAGAGCCGTTTAATCTTCTCTCTGATTCACAATATGTTGTTAATGCTGTTAATTCTCTTGAAGTCGCTGCCTCAATTAGGCAGGCCAGCATGGTTTCTAACATATTATTACAGATTCAATCCCTTATTTTGGCAAGAAAGAATCCCTTTTATATAGGGCACATGAGAGCTCATACCTTGTTGCCAGGTCCCATGGCTAAGGCTAATGCCCAGGTAGATCAGGCAACTAGGGCCATGGTTTTGACAGCTATTGATTCTGTAGAATCAGTAAAAACTTTTCATCAGTTATATCATGTACCTGCTAATACTCTTACAATAAAATTTAATATAACCAGACATGAGGCACGAAATATTGTTAAAGCCTGTCAGTCTTGTGTGATTTTTCTCCCCTCTCCTAATGTGGGGATAAACCCTAGAGGCTTAAAACCAAATGCCCTATGGCAAATGGATGTTACTCATTTCGCGGAATTTGGAAAATTAAAATATTTACATGTCTCAGTGGATACCTATTCTGGTATAGTACATGCCACACCCTTGGCAGGAGAAAAGGTTTCCCATGTAAAAGTACATTGTTTAGAAGCCTGGGCGGCCTGGGGAAAACCCCTTCACTTAAAAACTGATAATGGCCCTGCCTATACTTCTCATGGTTTCCGCGCCTTTTGTGCGCAAATGCAAGTAGCCCATACAACAGGGTTACCATACAATCTGCAAGGACAAGGAGTTGTGGAAAGAACCAACAAAAAATTAAAAGAAATACTTCAAAAACAGAAAGGGGGAATTGCGGAAGGAGCATCTCCCAGGGAAAGACTTTCCCTTGCACTTTTTACTTTAAATTTTTTAATTTTAAATAGTGATGATAAGTCAGCAGCAGACAGACATGCTGCCCAAAACCCTAAAATTATAACTGAGATGGTTAAATGGAAGGATGTTATTACAAATAATTGGTGCGGACCGGATCCCGTAGTAAGGAGATCCAGGGGAGCTGTTTGTGTTTTTCCACAGGAGCAGGAAACACCGCTTTGGGTCCCATTGCGATTGACGCGAAAGGTGGAAGGAGAACCCGAGAAAGGCACTGACGATGAAGATTATTCTCATGTTGGTGGCAATACTAGCAGATCCAGTGATGGCCCAGGAGAGGATTTTGTGGGCGCGGATGAAGACCTTTCCATTACCAATGCCCGTGACTAATGCTTCTAGGACAATGGACTGATCAGTTTGAAAATCTAACCACTCAATTAAGATCAGAAATTATGTTAGTTAATAGGATCAGGATCACAATAACAGCAGGACAAGTTTTGGATTGGGTAAAAAATTCCCTGTCGTTTGTTAAGGAGTGGGCTGGGCTGGGAGTGTTTGTTGGAGCCTGTTGTGGGCCCTGTATTTTTTGCCTCTGGTTGCTCTGTCGCATGAGATCTCGCAATAGAAGGGATAGAGTACTAATTGCTCATGCACTCACTGCCTTGGAGCAAGGACACTCTCCCCAAAATTTGGCTTGCAGCTTTAAAAACCAACTAAAAGTGCCCTGTACTGCCTTTGCACCCTCAAGACCTTAGTCTATTGCACGAGGAATAGGAGTACAGGCAGCCAAGAGTTGTGAAATGTTGGACAAAGTACCACTCCTGACCCTAACAGGTTAAGGAGAGCATGTGCGTCAGCATATGGGTCTGTGCCCCTAGCCCATCTCCACAAAGGGGATAGAGGGCCTGAAGGGGAGGGATCCAGAGTTGATCGCCTGGGTCACTCCTCTAGAATGGGCCCTCAAGTTTTACTTTGGAGGACAGCACCTCTACTCTCTTCACAACAGGTATGTTGACTTGCTGCAACAAAACAAGAAAGGGGGAGATGTGGGGAGCCGGAGCGACCGCCACTAAAACAACCTCTTAGTTCTCCTTATCTGGTATGTGTATGCAGAGCATTTGCTCTTTCCTCTGAGTCTGCGCGTATGACGTCAGAGGCCTGACCAATCCCGAGTTGTAAAATGGCCCTGGCAATGGAGCGACCAATGGCAAAAAACCCCGGGTTCCTTGACTGTATGTAAGCAGCTGCATTTCCCTGCCCAAGCCTTTTCGCTTCCTGCTCCCCCTTCAATCAAAAGCTCTCCGACAAAGTATGATTTGAGAAGAATCCTCGAGTGGTGGTCGTTCTTCCTAGCTGGTCGAGGAGCTCGCCGCATACCCCAACCATAACCCTAATCCTAACCCTAAATCTAATCCTAACCCTAACCTTAGCCCTAACCATAACCCTAACCTAACCCTTACCCTTACCCTTACCCTAACCCTAACCTTAACCCCAACACTAAACTTAACCCAAACCCTAACCCTAACCCTTACCCTAACCCTAACCCTAAACCTTACCCTAACCCTAATCCTAATCTTAACCCTAACCCTTACCCTTACCCTCACCCTAAACTTAACCCTAACCCTAACCCTAACCTTAACTCTAACATTTATCCTTACACTAACCCTAACCCTAAACCTAACCCTAACCCTAAAAATAAACCTTACCCTTACCATAAACCTAAACCTAACCCTTACCCTTAACCTAACCCTAAATCTAAAGTTAACCCTTACCCTTACCCCAATCCTAACCCTAACCCTAACCCTGAACCTAACTTTAATCAAACCCTTACCCTTAACCTAACCCTAACAGTTACCCTAACCCTAACCCTAACCCTAACACATAACCTTACCCTAACCGTACCCTAATCCTAACCCTAACCCTAAACCTAACCCTAATCCTAACCCTAACCCTAACCCTAAGCATAACCCTAACCCTAACCCTAACCCTAATCCTAATCCTTAAACGTACCCTAACCCTAAACCTAACCCTAACCCTAAAGCTAATCCTAACCATAACCCTTACCCTTACCCTAAACCTAACCCTAATCCTAAACCAAACCCTAACTCTTACCCTAACCCTAACCCTAACCCTTAAACTAAACCTAACCCTAACCCTCACCCTAACCCTAAACCTAACCCTAACCCTAAGCCTAACCCCTAACCCTAACCCTAACCCTAAACCTAACTCTAACCCTAACCCTTACCCTAAACCTAAACCTTACCCTAACTCTAACCCTAACCCTTACCCCAACACTAACCCTAACCCTAACCTTAACCCTAACCCTAACCCTAATCCTAACCCTAACCTTAACCCTAACCCTAAACCTAACCCTAACACATAACCTTACCCTAACCCTAGCCCTAACCCTAATCTAACCTTAAACCTAACCCTAACCCTAACCTTAACCCCAACCCTAAACCTAATCCTAAACATATCCCTTACCCTTAACCTAACCCTAACCCTAACGCTAACCCTAACCTTAACCCCAACCCTAAACCTAACCCTAACCCTAACCCTTACTATTGCCCTATCCCTAACCTAAACCTAACCCTAACCCTAACCATTACCCTAACCCTAACACTAATCCTAACCCTAACCCTTACCCCTATCCTAACCCTAACCCTAACCCTAAACCAAACCCTAACTCTTACCCTAACCCTAACCCTTACCCTTACACTAAACCTAACTCTAACCCTTAAAATAACCCTAAACCTAACCCTAACCCTAACCCTTACCCTAACCCTAACCTTACCCTTACCCTAAACCTAACCCTAAGCCTTAAACAATCCTAACCCTAACCCTAACCCTTACCCTTACCCTAACACTAAGCCTAACCCCTAACCCTAACCCTAAACCTAACTCTAACCCTAACCCTAACCCTAACCTAACCCTTACACTTACCCTAACCCTAACCCTAACCTTAACCCCAACACTAAACCTAACCCAAACCCTAACCCTAACCCTTACCATAACCCTAACCCTAAACCTTACCCTACCCCTAATCCTAATCTTAACCCTAACCCTTACCCTTACCCTCACCCTAAACTTAACCATAACCCTAACCCTAAACTTAACTCTAACACTTATCCTTAACCTAACCCTAACCCTAAACATAACCCTAACCCTAAACCTAACCCTTACCCTTACTCTAACCCTAAACCTAAACCTAACCCTTACCCTTACCCTAACCCTAACCCTAACCCTAACCCTAACACATAACCTTACCCTAACA
Source organism: Megascapheus bottae (assembly GCA_024803745.1). Classification (NCBI taxonomy): domain Eukaryota; kingdom Metazoa; phylum Chordata; class Mammalia; order Rodentia; family Geomyidae; genus Megascapheus; species Megascapheus bottae. The sequence continues at coordinate 3,730,855 of JANJXV010000048.1, forward strand.
CTAACACTAACCCTAACCCTAAACCTAACCCTAATCCTAACCCTAACCCTAACCCTATGCATAACACTAACCCTAACCCTACCCTAATCCTTAAACATAACGTAACCCTAATCCTAAACTTAACCCCAACCCTAAACCTAACCCTAACCCTAACCCTTACCCTTACCCTATCCCTAACTCTAAACCTAACCCTAATCCTAAACTTTACCCTAACTCTAACCCTAATCCTAACCCTAACCCTTACCCTTACCGTAACCATAACCCTAACCCTAACCCTAAACCTTACCCTTACCCTAACCCTAACCCTAACCCTAACCCTAAACCTAACCCTTAAACTAAACTTAACCCTAACCCTAATCCTTACCCTAACCCTAACCCTAAACCTAAACCCTAACCCTAACCCTAAATCTAACTCTAACCCTAACCCTAACTCTAACCCTAACCCTAAACCTTACCCTAACTCTAAACCTAACCCTTACCCTAACCCTAACGCTAACACTTACCATAACCCTAACCCTAACCCTATCCCTAAACCGTAACCTAACCTGAACCCTAACCCTAACCATAACCCTTACCCTTAACCAAACCTAAATCTCACTCTAACCCTAACCCTAACCCTAACCCTTAAACTAACCCTAACCGTAACCCTAACCCTTACCCTTAACCTAACGCTAACTTAACTCTAACCCTAACCTAACACTAACCCTAACCCTTAACCTAACCTACCCTAACCCTTACCCTAACCCTAACCCTAACCCTAACCTTAACCCTAACCCTAACCCTAAACCTAACCCTTACCCTTAAGCTAACCCTAACCTTAACCTAACCCTAACCCTAACCCTAACTCTAAACATAACCCTAACCATAACCTTAACCCTAAGCCTAAACCTTGCCCTTATCCTAACCCTAAACCTAACCCAAACCCTAACCCTAACCCTAACCCTTACCCTTACCCTAATCCTAACCCTAAACCTAACCCTAACCCTAACACTAACCTTAACCCTAACCCTAACCCTAACCCTAACCCTAACCCTTATCCTTACCCTGACCCTAACCCTAAAACTAATCCTAACCCTAACCCTAACCCTTATCCTGACCCTAAACTTAAAACTAATCCTAACCCTAACCCTAACCCTTACACTTACCCTAACCCTAACCCTAACCCTTATCCTAACCCTAACCCTAAACCTAACCCTTAAACTAACCTTAACACTAACCCTAACCCTAACCCTAACCCTTACCCTAACCTTAACCCTTATCCTTACCCTAACCCTAATGCTAACTCCAACCCTAAACCTAACCCTATCCCTAACCCTAACCCTTACCCTAACCCTAACCCTAACCCTAACCCTAACCCTAACCTTAACCCTAACCCTAACCCTAACCCTTACCCTTACAGTAACCCTAACCTTAACCTAACCCTAAACCTAACCCTAACCTTAACCTTAACCCTAAGCCTAACTCTAACCCTAACCCTACCCTTACCCTAAACCTAACCTTAACCTAACCCTAAACCTAACGCTAACCCTAAACCTAACCCTAACCCTTACCCTAACTCTAAACCTAACCCGTACCCTAAACCTAACCCTAACCCTAAACCTAACCTTAACCCTAACCCTAACCCTAACCCTAACCCTTACCCTAACTCGAAACCTAACCCTTACCCTAACTCTAACCCTAACCCTAACCCTAACCCTAACCCTAGCCCTAACCCTAACCCTAAACTTAACCCTAACCCTAACCCTAATCCTAACACTAACCTTAACGCCAACCCTAACCCTAAACCTTGCCCTTACCCTAACCCTAACCCTAAACCTAACACTAACCCTAACACAAACCCTAACCATATCCCTTACCCTTATCCTAAACCTAACCCAAAACCTAACCCACACCCTAACCATAACCCTAACCCTAACCAGTAACCCTAACCCTAAACCTAACCCTAATCCTTACCCTTATCCTAAACCTAACCCTAACACTAACACTTACCCTTACACTAAACCCTACCCTAACCCTAACCGTAACCCTAAACCTAACCCTAACCCTAACCCTTATCCTTACCCTAACAATAACGCTAACTCTAACCCTAAACCTAACCCTAACCCTAATCCTAACCCTTATGCTTTCCCTAACGCTAAACCTAACCCTAACCGTAACCCTAACCCTAAACCTAACCCTAACCCTAACCTTAACCCTAAACCTTAACCTTACCCTAAACCTAACCCTAACCCTAACACTTACACTTACCCTTAACCTAACCCTAACCCTAAACCTAACCTTAACCCCAACACTAAACCTAACCCTAACCGTAACCCTTACCCTTACCCTATCCCTAACCCTAATCCTAACCCCTAACCCTAACCCTAACCCTAACCCTAAACTTTACCCTAAACCTAACCCTAAACCTAACCCTAACCCTTACCCTTACCCTAACCATAACCCTAACCCTAAACCTAACCCTAAATCTTACCCTAACCCTAAACCTTACCCTCACCCTAACCCTAACCCTAAACCTTAAACTAAACCTAACCCTAACCCTAACCCTTACCCTAACCCTAACCTGAAGCCTAACCCCTAACCCTAACCCTAAACCTAACTCGAACCCTAACACTCACCCTTACCCTTACCCTAACCATAACCCTAACCATAAACCTAAACCTTACCCTTACCCTAACCCTAACACTAACCATTACCCTAACACTAACCCTAACTCTTACCCTTACCCTTACCCTTATCCTTACCCTAACCCTTAACCTAACCTTAACCCTAACCCTAACCCCAACCCTTACGCTTTCCCTAACCCTAACCCTAACCCTTACCATAACACTAACCCTAACCCTAACCCTTACCCTTACCTTAACCCTAACCCTAAACTTAACCCCAAACATAAACCTAACTCTAACGCTAACCCTTACCCTAACACTCAACCTAACCCTAACCCTAACACATAACCTTACCCTAACCCTAAACCTAACCCTAACCCTTACCCTAACCCTAACCCTAACTCTAACGCTAACACTTACCCTAACCCTACCCCTAACCCTAACCCTTACCCTAACCTTAAACCTAACCATAACCCTTTCCCTAAACCTAACCCTAACCCTAACCCTAACACCTAACCCTAAACCTTAACCTAACCCTAACCATAACCCTAACCATAACCCTTACCCTTAACCAACCCTAAATCTCACTCTACCCTAACCCTAACCCTAACCCTTAAACTAACCCTAACCCTAACCCTAACCCTTACCCTAACCTACCCTAACCCTTACCCTAACCCTAACACTAACCCTAACCCTAAACCTAACATTAACCCTAACACTAACCCAAACCCTAACCTTTACACTTACCCTAACCCTAACCTTAACCTAACCCTAAACCTAACCCTAAACCTAACCCGAACCCTAACCCTAACCCTTACCCTCACCCTAACCCTAACCCTAAACTTAACCCTAACCATAACCCTAAACTTAACCCTAACCCTAACCCTAACCCTAAATCTTACCCTTACCCTAACCCTAACCCTAACACTAATCCTAACCTTAAACCTAACCCATACCCTTACCCTAACCCTAACACTAACCCTAACCCTACCACATAAACCTAACCCTAACCCTAACCCTTACCCTAACCCTAACCCTAACACTAAATTTAACACTTACCCTTACCCTAACCCTAACCCTTATCCTAACCCTAACCCTAACCCTAACCCTTAACCTAAACCTAACACTAACCCGAACCCCTAACCCTAACCCTTACCCTAACCCTAACCCTAACCCTAACCCTTACCCTTACCCTAACACTAACTCTAAAACTAACCATAACCCTAAACCTAACCCTTACACTTACCCTAACCCTAAACCTAACCCTAACCCTTACCCTTACGCTAATCCTAAACCTAACCCTAACACTAACCCTAACCTTAACCCTAACCCTTACCCTTACCCTAAACCTAACCCTAACCCTAACACTTACCCTTACCCTTACCCTAACCTTAACCCTAACCTTAACCCTAAACCTTACCCTTACTCTAACCCTAAAACTAACCCTTACCCTACCCCTAACACAAACTCTAACCCTTACAATTACCCTTATCCTTACCCTAACCCTAAACCTAACCCTAACCCAACCCTATCCCTAACCCTTACCCTAACCCGAACCCTAATCCTAACCTTAAACCTAACCCTAAACCTAACCCTTATCCTTACCCTAACCCTAACGCTAACTCTAACCCTAAACCTAACCCTAACCCTAACCTAACCCTTATGCTTACCCTAACGCTAAACCTAACATTAACCCTAACCCTAATCCTAAACCTAACCCTAACCCTAACCTTAACCCTAATCCTTACCCTTACCCTAAACTTAACCTTAACCCTAACACTTACCCTTACTCTTACCCTAACCTTAACCCTAACCCTAACCCTAAACCTTACCCTTACCCTAACCCTAAAACTAACCCTTACCCTACCCCTAACCCTAACTCTAAACCTTAAAATTACCCTTACTCTTACCCTTACCCTAACCCTAACCCTAACCCTAACCCTTACCCTAGCCCTAACCCTAACCTTAACCCCAAACCTAAATCTAACCCTAAACCTAACCCTAACCCTAACCCTTCCCCTAACCTAACCCTAGCCCTAACCCTAACCCTTACCCTTACCCTCACCCTAACCTTAACCCTAACCCTAACCCTAACCTTAATTGCAACATTTTTCCTTACCCTAACCCTAACCCTAAACCTAACCCTAAACCTAAACCTAACCCTTACCCTTACCTTAACCCTAAACCTAAACCTAACCCTTACCGTTACCCTAACCCTAACCCTATCACTAACACTTACCCTTACCTAACCCTAAACCTAATCCTAACTCTTTCCGTAACCCTAAACCTAACCATAACCGTAACTCCTAACCATAACCCTAACTCTAATCCTAACCCTTACCCTTACCCTAACCCTAACCCTAACCCTAACCATAACACTAATCCTAACCCTAAACTTAACCCTAAACCTAACCTTAACCCTAACCCTAAACCTAACCCTAACATAACCCTTACCCTTACCCTAACCCTAACCCGAACCTTAACCCCAACCTTAAACCTAACCCTAACCCTAACCCTAACCCTTACCCTAACCCTAACCCTAACCCTTACCCTAACCCTAACCCTAATCTTAACCCTAACCCTTAACCTTACCCTCACCCTAACCTTATCTCTAATATTTATCCTTATGCTAACCCTAACCCTAAACCTAATCCTAACCCTAAACCTAAACCTTAGCCTTACCACAACCCTAAACCTAACCCTAACCGTTACCCTTACCCTCACCCTAACCCTAAACCTAACCCTGACTATAACTTTAACCCTAAACCTTACCCTTACCCTAACCCTAACCGTAACACTAACCCTAACCCTAACACTTACCCTAACCCTAACCCTAAACCTAACCCTAACACATAACCTTACCCTAACCCGAACCCTAACCCTAACCCTAAACCTAACCCTAATCCTAACCCTAACCTTAACCCTAAGCATAACCCTAAACCTAACCCTAATCCTTAAATGTACCCTAACCCTAAACCTAACTTTAACCCCAACCCTAAACCTAACTGTAACCCTAACCCTTACCCTTACCCTATCCCTAACCCTAAACCTAACCCTAACCCTAACCATTACCCTAACTCTAACCCTAACCCTAATCCTAACCCTAACCCTTACCCTTACCCTAACCCTAACCCTAACCCTAAACCTAACCCTAACCCTAACCCTTAAACTAACCCTCGCCTAACCCTAACCCTAACCCTAACCCTAAACATAACCCCAACCCTAAACCAAAACTTAACCCTAATCCTTACCCTTATCCTAAACCAAACCCTAACACTAACATTACCCTTACCCTAAACCCTACCCTAACCCTAATCCTAACCCTAACCCTTACCCTAACGCAACCCTATCCCTAATCCTTACACTTACCCTAACCCTAAAACTAACCCTAACCCTAGCCCTAACCATAACCCTTACCCTTACCCTCATCCTAAACTTAACCCTAACCATAACCCTAACCCTAACCTTAATTGTAACATTTTTCCTTACCCTAACCCTAACCCTAAACCTAACCCTAAACCTAAACCTAACCCTTACCCTTACCCGAACCCTAAACCTAAACCTAACCCTTAACCTTACCCTAACCCTAACCCTATCACTAACACTTACCCTTACCTAACCCTAACCCTAATCCTAACTCTTTCCGTAACCCTAAACCTAACCCTAACCGTAACTCCTAACCCTAACCCTAACTCTAATCCTAACCCTTACCCTTACCCTAACCCTAACCCTAACCATAAACCTAATCCTAACCCTAAACCTAACCCTAACCCTAACCTTAACCCTAACCCTAACCCTAACCCTAACCCTAACATAACCCTAACCCTTACCCTAACCCTAACCCTAATCTTAACCCTAACCCTTACCCTTACCCTAACCCTAACCTTAACTCTAATATTTATCCTTATGCTAACCCTAACCCTAAACCTAATCCTAACCCTAAACCTAAACCTTACCCTTACCATAACCCTAAACCTAACCCTAACCCTTTCCCTTACCCTCACCCTAACCCTAACCCTAACCCTGACCATAACTTTAACCCTAAACCTTACCCTTACCCTAACCCTAACTGTAACACTAACCCTAACCCTAACACTTAACCTAACCCTAACCCTAACCCTAACCCTTAAACTAACCCTAGCCTAACCCTAACCCTAACCCTAAGCATAACCCCTAACCCTAAACCAAAACTTAACCCTAATCCTTACCCTTATCCTAAACCAAACCCTAACACTAACATTACCCTTACCCTAAACCCTACCCTAACCCTAATCCTAACCCTAACCCTTACCCTAACGCTAACCCTAACCCTAACCCTTACACTTACCCTAACCCTAATCCTAACCCTAACATTAACCCTAAGCATAACCCTAACCCTAACCCTAACCCTAATCCTTAAATGTACCCTAACCCTAAAGCTAACTTTAACCCCAACCCTAAACCTAACTGTAACCCTTACCCTTACCCTTACCCTATCCCTAACCATAAACCTAACCCTAACCCTAACCCTAACCATTACCCTGACCCTAACCCTAACCCTAATCCTAAACCTAACCCTTACCCTTACCCTAACCCTAACCCTAACCCTAAACCTAACCCTAACCCTAACCCTTATACTAACCCTAGCCTAACCCTAACCCTAACCCTAACCCTAAGCATAACCCCTAACCCTAAACCAAAACTTAACCCTAATCCTTACCCTTATACTAAACCAAACACTAACACTAACATTACCCTTACCCTAAACCCTAACCTAACCCTAATCCTAACCCTAACCCTTACCCTAACGCTAACCCTAACCCTAACCCTTACACTTACCCTAACCCTAAAACTAACCCTAACCCTAACCCTAACCCTTACCTTTACCCTCACCCTAACCCTAACCCTAACCTTAAACCTAACCCTAACCCTAACCCTAACCCTTACCATAACCTAACCCTAAACCTTACCCTAACCCTTACCCTTACCCTAAACCTAACCCTAACTCTAACACTAACCCTAAACCTAACCCTAACCCTTACCCTAACCCTAAACCTTACCTTTTCCCTAAACCTAACACTAACCCTTAAACTAACCCTAACCCTAACCTTAACCCTAACCCTTACACTAACCCTAACTCTCACCCTTAACCTAAACCTAACCCTAACCCTAACCCTAACCTTAACCCTAAACCTAACCCTAACATTAACCTTAACCCTCACCCTAACCCTAATCCTTGCCCTTACCCTAACCCTAACCCTAAAACTAACACTAAACCTGAACCTAACCCTAACCCTAACCCTTACGCTTACCCTAACTCTAACCCTAAACCTAACCCTCATCCTAACCCTAAACCTAAACCTAACCCTAAACCTAAACCTATACATAACTTTAAACCTAACCCTAACCCTAACCCTAACCCTAAACCTTAACCTATCTCTAACCCTAACCCTTACCCTAACCTTAACCCAAACCCTAACCCTAACCTTAACCCTAAAACTAACCCTAATCCTAACCCTAACCTTAACCCTAACCCTAATCCTAACCCTTGCCCTTACCCTAACCCTAACCCTAAACCTAACACTAAAACTAACCATAACCCTAACCGTAACCCTTACCCTTATCCTAACCCTAACCCAAAACCTAACCCTCACCGTAACCCTAACCCTATCCTTAACCTATAACCCTAACCCTAAACCTAACAGTAATCCTTACCCTTATCCTAAACCTAACCCTAACACTAACACTTACCCTTACCCTAAACCCTACCCTAACCCTAACCATAACCTTAAACCTACTCCTACCCCTAACCCTACCCTTATACTTATCCTAACCCTAACGCTAACTCTAACCCTAAACCTAACCCTAACCCTAACCTAACCCTTACGCTTACCCTAACGCTAAACATAACATTAACCCTAACCCTAACCCTAAACCTAACCCTAATCCTAACCTTAACCCTAACCCTTACCCTTACCCTAAACCTAACCTTTACCCTAACACTTACCCTTACCCTTACCCTAACCTTAACCCTAACCCTAACCCTAAACCTTACCCTTACCCTAACCCTAAAACTAACCCTTACCCTACCCCTAACCCTAACTCTAACCCTTACAATTACCCTTACCCTTACACTTACCCTAACCCTAAACCTAACCCTAACCCTAACCCTAACCCTAACACTTACCCTAACCCTAACCCTAACCCTAACCTTAACCCCAAACCTAAACCTAACCCTAAACTTACCCTAACCCTAACCCTTCCCCTAACCCTAACCCTAACCCTAACCCTAACTCTAACCCTTACACTTATCCTCACCCTAACCTTAACCCTAACCCTAACCCTAACCTTAATTGTAACATTTTTCCTTACCCTAACCCTAACCCTAAACCTAACCCTAAACCTAAACCTAACCCTTACCCTTACCCTAACCCTAAACCTAACCCTAACCCTTACCCTTACCCTAACCCTAACCCTATCACTAACACTTACACTTACCTAACCCTAAACCTAATCCTAACTCTTTCCCTAACCCTAAACCTAATCCTAACCGTAATCCCTAACCCTAACCCTAACTCTAATCCTAACCCTTACCCTAACCCTAACCCTAACCCTAACTATAACCCTAATCCTAAACCTAAACCTAAACCTAACCCTAACCTTAACCCTAACCCTAACCCTAACCCTAAAATAACCCTTACCCTTACCCTAACTCTAACCTGAACCTTAACACCAACCTTAAATCTAACCCTAACCCTAACCCTTACCCTAACCCTAACCATAACCCTTACCCTAACCCTAACCCTAATCTTAACCCTAACCTTACACTTATCCTAACCCTAACCCTAACCCTGACCCTAACTTTAACCCTAACCCTTACCCTTACCCTAACCCAAACAGTAACCCTAACCCTAACCATAACACTTCCAGTAACCCTAACCCTAAGCCTAACCCTAACCCTAACCCTAACACATAACCTTACCCTAACCCTAACCCTAACACTAACCCTAACCCTAAACCTAACCCTAAACCTAACCCTAACCCTAACCCTAACCCTATGCATAACACTAACCCTAACCCTACCCTAATCCTTAAACATAACGTAACCCTAAACCTAAACTTAACCCCAACCCTAAACCTAACCCTAACCCTAACCCTTACCCTTACCCTATCCCTAACTCTAAACCTAACCCTAAACCTAAACTTTACCCTAACCCTAACACTAATCCTAACCCTAACCCTTACCCTTACCCTAACCCTAACCCTAATCCTAAACCTTACCCTTACCCTAACCCTAACACTAACCCTAAACCTAACCCTTAAACTAAACTTAACCCTAACCCTAATCCTTACCCTAACCCTAACCCTAAACCTAAACCCTAACCCTAACCCTAAATCTAACTCTAACCCTAACCCTAACTCTAACCCTAACCCTAAACCTTACCCTAACTCTAAACCTAACCCTTACCCTAACCCTAACGCTAACACTTACCATAACCCTAACCCTAACCCTACCCCTAAACCTTAACCTAACCTGAACCCTAAACCTAACCATAACCCTTACCCTTAACCAACCCTAAATCTCACTCTAACCCTCACCCTAACCCTAACCCTTAAACTAACCCTAACCGTAACCATAACCCTTACCCTTAACCTAACGCTAACCTAACTCTAACCCTAACCTAACACTAACCCTAACCCTTAACCTAACCTACCCTAACCCTTACCCTAACCCTAACCCTAACCCTAACCCTAACCCTAACCTTAACCCTAACCCTAACCCTAAACCTAATCCTTACCCTCACCCTAACCCTAACCTTAACCTAACCCTAACCCTAACCCTAACTCTAAACATAACCCTAACCATAACCTTAACCCTAAGTCTAAACCTTGCCCTTATCCTAACCCTAAACCTAACCCAAACCCTTACCCTAACCCTAACCTTTACCCTTACCCTAATCCTAACCCTAAACCTAACCCTAACCCTAACACTAACCTTAACCCTAACCCTAACCCTAACCCTAACCCTAACCCTTATCCTTACACTGACCCTAACCCTAAAACTAATCCTAACCCTAACCCTAACCCTTATCCTGACCCTAAACTTAAAACTAATCCTAACCCTAACCCTAACCCTTACACTTACACTAACCCTAACCCTAACCTAACACTTACCCTAACCCTAACCCTAACCCTTATCCTAACCCTAACCCTAAACCTAACCCTTAAACTAACCCTAACACTAACCCTAACCCTAACCCTAACCCTTACCCTAACCCTAAACCTTATCCTTACCCTAACCCTAACGCTAACTCCAACCCTAAACCTAAGCCTAACCCTAACCCGAACCCTTACGCTTACCCTAACGCTAACCCTAACCCTAACACTAACCCTAACCCTAACCCTAAACATAACCCTAACCCTAAACTTAACACTAACCCTTCCCCTTACCCTAAACCTAACCCTAACCCTAACACTTACCCTTACCCTTACCCTAAACTTAACCCTAACCCTAACCCTAAACCTTACCCTTACCCTAACCCTAACCCTAACCCTAACGCTAAAACTTACCCTAACCCTAACCCTAAACTTAACCGTTACCCTAACCCTAACCCTAACCCTAACCCTTTCCTTAACACTAACACTAACCCTAACCCTTAACCTAACCCTTACCCTTACCCTAACCCTAACCTTAACCTAACCCTAAACCTAACCCTAACCTTAACCTTAACCCTAAGCCTAACTCTAACCCTAACCCTACCCTTACCGTAAACCTAACCTTAACATAACCCTAAACCTAACGCTAACCCAAAACCTAACCCTAACCCTTACCCTAACTCTAACCCTAACCCTTACCCCAAACCTAACCCTAACCCTAAACATAACCTTAACCCTAACCCTAACCCTAACCCTTACCCTAACTCTAAACCTAACCCTTACCCTAACTCTAACCCTAACCCTTACCCTAACCCTAACCCTAGCCCTAACCCTAACCCTAACCTTAACCCTAACCCTAACCCTAATCCTAACACTAACCTTAACCCCAACCCTAACCCTAAACATTGCCCTTACCCTAACCCTAACCCTAAACCTAACACTAACCGTAACACAAACCCTAACCCTAACCCTTACCCTTATCCTAAACCTAACCCAAAACCTAACCCACACCCTAACCATAACCCTAACCCTAACCTGTAACCCTAACCCTAAACCTAACCCTAATCCTTATCCTTATCCTGAACCTAACCCTAACACTAACACTTACCCTTACACTAAACCCTACCCTAACCCGAACCGTAACCCTAAACCTAACCCTAAACCTAACCCTTAAACTAACCCTAACACTAACCCTAACCCTAACCCTAACCCTTACCCTAACCCTAACCCTTATCCTTACCCTAACCCTAACGCTAACTCCAAACCTAAACCTAACCCTAACCCTAACACTAACCCTTACGCTTACCCTAACGCTAACCCTAACCCTAAACCTAACCCTAACACTAACACTAACCCTAACCCTAACCCTTACCCTTACCCTAAACCTAACCCTAAACTTAACCCCAAACCTAAACCTAACTCTAACGCTAACCCTTACCCTAACACTTGACCTTAACCTAACCCTAACCCTAACCCTTACCCTAACCCTAACCCTAACCCTAACACTAACCCTAAACCTTACCTTAACCCTAACCCAAACCATAACACTTTCCCTAACCATAACCCTAACACCTAACCGTAAACCTTAACCTAACCCTAACATAACCCTAACCATAACCCTTACCCTTAACCAACCCTAAATCTCACTCTAACCCTAACCCTAACCCTAACCCTTAAACTAAACCAAACCCTAAGCCTAACCCTAAACCTAACCCTAACCCTAACCCTAACCCTAAACCTAACCCTAACCCTAACCTTAACCCTAACCCTAACCCTAAACTTAACCTAACCCTAAACCTAATATTAACCCTAACCTTAACCCTAAGCCTAAACCTTGCCCTTACCCTAACCCTAACCCTAAACCTAACACTAACCCTAACCCTAAACCTAACCCTTACCCTTACCCTAACACTAACTCTAAACCTAACCCTAACCCTAAACCTAACCCTCACACTTACCCTAACCCTAAACCTAACCCTAACCCTTACCCTTACCCTAACCCTAAACCTAACCCTAACACTAACCCTTACCGTTACCCTAACTATAACCCTAACCATAACCCTAAACCTTATGCTCACCTAACCCTAAACCTAACCTTCACCCTAACCCTAACCCTAACCCTAAACCTTACCCTAACCCTAACCCTAACCCTAACCCTTACCCTTACCCTAACCCTAACCCTAAACTTAACCCCAACCCTATACCTAATCCTAACCCTAAGACTTACCCTTACCCTAACCCTAACCCTTACCCTAACCCTAACCCTAACCCTAACCCTTACCCTTACCCTAACCCTAACCCTAAACTTAACCCCAACACTAAACCTAATCCTAAACCTAAGATTTACCCTTACCCTAAACCTAACCCTTACCCTAAACCTAACCCTAACCCTTACCCTAACCCTAAACCTAAACCTAACCCTAAACCTTACCCTTACCTGCACCCTAACCATAACCTTAACCCTAATCCTAAACCTAACCCTAACAATAACCCTTATCCTTACCCAAAACCTAACCCTAACCCAATCCCTAACCCTAACCATAACCCTAAACCGAACCCTTACACTTACCCTAACCCTAACCCTAAACCTAATCCTAACCCTCACCCTTACCCTAACCCTAACCCTAACCCTAACCTTAACCCTAACCCTTACCCTAAACCTAACCCTAACCCTAACCCTTATCCTTACCCTAACCCTAACCCTAACTCTAACCCTAAACCTAACCCTAAACCTAACCCTAACCCTTAAACATACCGTAACGCTAAACTTAAACCTAACCCTAACCCTAACCCTAACCTTACCCTAAACCTAACACTAACCCTAACCTTAATCCTAAACCTTACCCTTACCCTAAACCTAACCCTAACCCTAACACTCAACCTTACCCTTACCCTAACCATAACCCTAAACCTTACCCTTACCCTAACCCTAAGCCTAACCCCTAAACCTAACCCTAACCCTAAACCTAACTCTAACCCTAACCCTAACCCCAACCCTAAACCTTACCCTAACTCTAACCCTAACCCTTACCCCAACACTATCCCTAACTCTAACCCTAACCTTAACCCTAACCCTAACCCTAATCCTAACCCTAACCTTAACCCTAACCCTAAACCTAACCCTAACACATAACCTTACCCTAACCCTAGCCCTAACCCTAATCTAACCCTAAACCTAACCCTAACCCTAACCCTAACCCTAACCCTAAACCTAATCCTAACCATAACCCTTACCCTTACCCTAAGCCTAACCCTAACCCTAAACCTAACCCTAACCTTAACCCCAACCCTAAACCTAACCCTAACCCTAACCCTTACTATTGCCCTATCCCTAACCTAAACCTAACCCTAACCCTAACCATTACCCTAACCGTAACACTAATCCTAACCCTAACCCTTTCCCTTACCCTAACACTAACCCTAACCCTAAACCTAACCCTAACTCTTACCCTAACCCTTCCCCTTACACTAAACCTAACTCTAACCCTTAAACTAACCCTAAACCTAACCCTAACCCTAACCCTTACCCTAACCCTAACCCTTACCCTTACCCTAAACCTAACCCTAAGCCTTAAACAATCCTAACCCTAACCCTAACCCTTACCCTTACTCTAACCCTAAGCCTAACCCCTAACCCTAAACCTAAACCGAACTCTAACCCTAACCCTAACCCTAACCCTAACCCTGACCCTAACTCTAACCCTAACCCTTACCGTTACCCTAACCCTAACCCTAACCGTATCCCTAAACCTTACCCTTGTGGGGAGCCGGAGCGGCCGCCACTAAAACAACCTCTTAGTTCTCCTTATCTGGTATGTGTATGCAGAGTGTTTGCTCTTTCCTCTGAGTCTGCACGTATGACGTCAGAGGCCTGACCAATCCCGAGTTGTAAAATGGCCCTGGCAATGGAGCGACCAATGGCAAAAAACCCCGGGTTCCTTGATTGTATGTAAGCAGCTGCATTTCCCTGCCCAAGCCTTTTCGCTTCCTGCTCCCCCTTCAATCAAAAGCTCTCCGATAAAGTATGATTTGAGAAAATCCTCGAGTGGTGGTCGTTCTTCCTCGCTGGTCGAGGAGCTCGCCGCAACTGGTGCCGAAAACCCGGGACCTTGGGAAGACAGGACGACAAGCGAAAAGGCCGAGGATTCAGAACTCGACATACGGAGAGGAGACGTCGGTAAGTATCAGCCTGATCAGCTGAGATCCCCGGATATGCTGTTTCTTTGGGTACAATTCTGGGTGCTTGCTGTTGTCCTTCCTTGCTTGCTGCTGGTGTGTTTTTGTTGCATTTGTCTGCGTTGCGGCAACTCACAGATTGTTAAGAGAGCCAGTAGGACATTGACGAAGCACCAGGATAGTCTCTCCGAGGCAGAATCAAATGGGAAGGAAAAAGGTAGGCCAAAAAGAAAAGGGAAAGAAAATAAAAAAGGGAGACTTTATGTCAAAGAACAGAGGGTGGACGCACCCTTTCAAGATACTGGGCAGGAGGGAGATAAGGAGGACCAAGGCATAAGAACAATGGAGCCGCCCCCAGGGCAGTCTTACCCGGATCCGGGCAGGTTTCAACATTTACAAATAAGGGAGTCTAGAGATGAGGAGCTAAACGATTCAAATGAGGAGTTAAGCAACTCAGATGAGGAAGTGACTAACAATTCAGATGAGGAACAGGACCCGAAAGAGGGAAAAGGCTTGGAGGAGGCGGTTGCTAGGTATGAGGAGGGTAGGTATGGAGTTCAGTGACCTCTTCTGGCCTGAGTGTCTAAAGGAAATGAACAAGAGAGAGCCATGCCCTCTGCACCCCCGCCTTATCCTGTGGCGGCGGGAAAAAGTCATTTCATAAAAGAAAGCACGTGGTCCCGCCTGGCGGCTGCGTTCCCAGTTTTTGAGAACCCAGTTACCCAGGAGAGGACCTTTGAACCAGTCTCCTATAAACAGTTAAAAGATTTGATGGAGGCAGTACGTAATTATGGAGTTATGGCCAGTTATACCACTGCCTTGCTTAGAAGACTAACTGCTAATACTATGACACCTAATGATTGGTATGAGGTCGTGCGGACATGCCTCAATTATGGACAGTTCCTTGACTTCAGGTCTATAGTTATGGACAGAGCTCAGGCTCAATATAGAGTAAATGTACAAGAAGGGCGGCCCGAGTGGACCGTGGACATGCTCCTAGGGCAAGGACAATGGGCTGCCGATCAGACAAACTTCCCCTGGGATGTTTATAAACAAATAAATGAGGTTTTTTACAAGTCCTGGAGGGCAATCCCAAACAAAGGCCAGGTCACTGGCAGCCTCACCAAAGTTACTCAAGCTGTCACGGAGCCATTCTCCGATTTTGTGGCCCGTGTGCTCGAAACGGCGGAGCGCGTTTTTGGAAATCTTGAAGTCTTTATGCCAGTTATCCAACAAATTATTTTTGAGCAATGTACAAAGGAATGTCAGAGAGCTATTATGCCGGTCAAGGAAAAGGGCCTGGAAGCATGGATAAAAGCCTGCAGGGAAATAGGGGGGCCATTAACTAATGCAGGCCTGGCTGCAGCTGTACTGTCAGCCACCCAAGCGGCCAAGGACTCTAAAGGTAAAGGATGCTTCAAATGTGGCCAACTTGGACACTTTAAACGCCAGTGTCCCAGAACTGGTCCCCAGGGTCCTCAGGGAGTTCAAAAGATGCCAGGAACATGTCCTAGGTGCAAGAAGGGAAAACATTGGGCCAATGAATGCAAGTCAGTAAAAGATATTAATGGACAGCCCATTCCTTCTCTTAGTACAGACCAGAAGCCAAAAAATGGGATAAGGGGCCCCCGTCCCCAGGGCCCACAAATTTATGGGGCACTTCAGACTCCGGCACCTGTTCCCAGCTTACAGCAGCCAGTCCGGCCAGAAGGGCAAACCTAGGCTCCACAGGGATTGATCTTGTTTGCCTGTCGATGGAATTGGACCAGAGACCCATGCTATCCCTACAAATAGAGGGAAAGTCCTTTCTTGGCCTGGTAGATACCGGAGCCGATCGGAGCATTATTCAATCAAAGGCCTGGCCCAAGCAGTGGCCATTACAAAAATCTTCTCAAACTTTACAAGGACTTGGATATGCTAATGCTCCCTGTGTCAGTGCTAAAGAGTTAGTGTGGAGAACTGAAGAAGGCCAACAGGGAACAATCCAACCGTTTGTAATCGACGTCCCTGTTAATCTTTGGGGACGGGATGTGCAACAACAATTAAAACTTAAACTGACTAATAATTATTCAGAAGTTAGTCAAAACATCATGAAACAGCAGGGATATGTTCCAACTCAAGGGCTTGGCAGATGTCTTCAGGGACGCCCAGAACCCGTTGAGCCTGCTCCAAAATTTAATAGGAAAGGATTGGGTTTTTCCTAGGGGCCACTGAAACAAAAGCTTCCATCAATAATGCGGTACCCATACCCTGGTTGACTCAGAAATCGGTGTGGGTCCCCCAGTGGCCCCTTTCACAAGAAAAATTGGAAGCTGCAAAAAATTTAGTTGAGGAACAGTTAAAATTGGGACACGTTGAGCCCTCTGTATCTCCCTGGAACACACCCATTTTTGTTATTAGAAAGGCTTCTGGCAAGTGGAGATTGTTACATGACTTAAGGGCAGTAAACGCGCAAATGCAGGTCATGGGACCAGTCCAGAGAGGACTTCCTCTACTTTCAGCACTGCCCCGAGATTGGCCTGTGTTGACCTTAGACATTAAAGATTGCTTCTTCTCAATACCCCTTTGCCCTGAGGATAGAGAACGTTTTGCCTTTACGTTGTCCTCTGTTAATCATGAACAGCCAGATGTCCGGTATCAGTGGAAGGTCTTGCCTCAAGGCATGGCTAATAGCCCGACTATTTGTCAACTGTTTGTGGATTCGGCCCTGCTGTCAGTTAGACAGGAGTTTCCCCTGGTAAAAATCATTCATTATATGGATGATATCCTGCTAGCTGCTTCCTCTCTTGAGGTACTTCATAGAGCCTATCAACAGGTGGTTTCCCTACTTGAACAGAGAGGGCTTATTATTGCCCCTGATAAAGTACAACAATCCAAGGTGGTAAAATTCTTAGGTGCCATTGTTACTCCTGCCTTTATTCGACCTCAAAAAATTTCTATTCGAACTGCCCACCTAAAGACACTCAATGATTTTCAGCAACTGTTGGGAGACATCAACTGGATCCGAGGATATTTAAACATCCCTCGAGCAGAATTACTGCCTTTATTTTCCATTTTGGAAGGTAACCCGGATGTCACATCTACACGAAAACTTACCCCACAGGCTTTTGTGGCCCTAAAAAGGATTGAAGAGGCAATAATTAAGGCTCAAGTGTGTCGTTATAATCCAGGTCAATTACTTATGTTGTGTATTTTAAAGACAAAGAATTATCCTACAGGGGTCTTATGGCAGGACGGCCCTCTGTGGTGGCTTCATGGTAATTCTCTTGGAGCAAGAACTGTTCAATATTTTCCTGAGCTTGTTGCAACTCAAGCCCTATTGGGCCTAAAGTATTGTTTGATGCATTTTGCTAAAATACCTGATAAAATAATTATTCCCTATACCAGGAATCAGGTGGAAACTTTGGCTGCCACCGTGGATATATGGAAGATTTTATTATGTGCCTTTCCCAATATTATTTATAACCATTATCCCAAGCATCCCCTGCTTGCCTTTGTAGGGAGAAATTTGGTTTATTTTCCTATTATTACCTCTAAGAAGCCTTTGGCTACAGCCTTGACTATTTATACTGATGGGTCAAAAACTGGCCAGGGTGCCTTTGTGGTGGAAGGTCAAAATCCAGTCGTGTTATATTTTCGACCGGATGTTCCTCAGGTCACGGAGTGCCTGGTGGTTCTAGAGGTGTTTAAAAGATTTGAAGAGCCGTTTAATCTTTTCTCTGATTCACAATATGTTGTTAATGCTGTTAATTCTCTTGAAGTCGCTGCCTCAATTAGGCAGGCCAGCATGGTTTCTAACATATTATTACAGATTCAATCCCTTATTTTGGCAAGAAAGAATCCCTTTTATATAGGGCACATGAGAGCTCATACCTTGTTGCCAGGTCCCATGGCTAAGGCTAATGCCCAGGTAGATCAGGCAACTAGGGCCATGGTTTTGACAGCTATTGATTCTGTAGAATCAGTAAAAACTTTTCATCAGTTATATCATGTACCTGCTAATACTCTTACAATAAAATTTAATATAACCAGACATGAGGCACGAAATATTGTTAAAGCCTGTCAGTCTTGTGTGATTTTTCTCCCCTCTCCTAATGTGGGGATAAACCCTAGAGGCTTAAAACCAAATGCCCTATGGCAAATGGATGTTACTCATTTCGCGGAATTTGGAAAATTAAAATATTTACATGTCTCAGTGGATACCTATTCTGGTATAGTACATGCCACACCCTTGGCAGGAGAAAAGGTTTCCCATGTAAAAGTACATTGTTTAGAAGCCTGGGCGGCCTGGGGAAAACCCCTTCACTTAAAAACTGATAATGGCCCTGCCTATACTTCTCATGGTTTCCGCGCCTTTTGTGCGCAAATGCAAGTAGCCCATACAACAGGGTTACCATACAATCTGCAAGGACAAGGAGTTGTGGAAAGAACCAACAAAAAATTAAAAGAAATACTTCAAAAACAGAAAGGGGGAATTGCGGAAGGAGCATCTCCCAGGGAAAGACTTTCCCTTGCACTTTTTACTTTAAATTTTTTAATTTTAAATAGTGATGATAAGTCAGCAGCAGACAGACATGCTGCCCAAAACCCTAAAATTATAACTGAGATGGTTAAATGGAAGGATGTTATTACAAATAATTGGTGCGGAACGGATCCCGTAGTAAGGAGATCCAGGGGAGCTGTTTGTGTTTTTCCACAGGAGCAGGAAACACCGCTTTGGGTCCCATTGCGATTGACGCGAAAGGTGGAAGGAGAACCCGAGAAAGGCACTGACGATGAAGATTATTCTCATGTTGGTGGCAATACTAGCAGATCCAGTGATGGCCCAGGAGAGGATTTTGTGGGCGCGGATGAAGACCTTTCCATTACCAATGCCCGTGACTAATGCTTCTAGGACAATGGACTGATCAGTTTGAAAATCTAACCACTCAATTAAGATCAGAAATTATGTTAGTTAATAGGATCAGGATCACAATAACAGCAGGACAAGTTTTGGATTGGGTAAAAAATTCCCTGTCGTTTGTTAAGGAGTGGGCTGGGCTGGGAGTGTTTGTTGGAGCCTGTTGTGGGCCCTGTATTTTTTGCCTCTGGTTGCTCTGTCGCATGAGATCTCGCAATAGAAGGGATAGAGTACTAATTGCTCATGCACTCACTGCCTTGGAGCAAGGACACTCTCCCCAAAATTTGGCTTGCAGCTTTAAAAACCAACTAAAAGTGCCCTGTACTGCCTTTGCACCCTCAAGACCTTAGTCTATTGCACGAGGAATAGGAGTACAGGCAGCCAAGAGTTGTGAAATGTTGGACAAAGTACCACTCCTGACCCTAACAGGTTAAGGAGAGCATGTGCGTCAGCATATGGGTCTGTGCCCCTAGCCCATCTCCACAAAGGGGATAGAGGGCCTGAAGGGGAGGGATCCAGAGTTGATCGCCTGGGTCACTCCTCTAGAATGGGCCCTCAAGTTTTACTTTGGAGGACAGCACCTCTACTCTCTTCACAACAGGTATGTTGACTTGCTGCAACAAAACAAGAAAGGGGGAGATGTGGGGAGCCGGAGCGACCGCCACTAAAACAACCTCTTAGTTCTCCTTATCTGGTATGTGTATGCAGAGCATTTGCTCTTTCCTCTGAGTCTGCGCGTATGACGTCAGAGGCCTGACCAATCCCGAGTTGTAAAACGGCCCTGGCAATGGAGCGACCAATGGCAAAAAACCCCGGGTTCCTTGACTGTATGTAAGCAGCTGCATTTCCCTGCCCAAGCCTTTTCGCTTCCTGCTCCCCCTTCAATCAAAAGCTCTCCGA
This sequence comes from Megascapheus bottae, assembly GCA_024803745.1. Lineage (NCBI taxonomy): Eukaryota > Metazoa > Chordata > Mammalia > Rodentia > Geomyidae > Megascapheus > Megascapheus bottae. Next base: position 3,751,570 of record JANJXV010000048.1, read on the forward strand.
CAAAGTATGATTTGAGAAGAATCCTCGAGTGGTGGTCGTTCTTCCTAGCTGGTCGAGGAGCTCGCCGCATACCCCAACCATAACCCTAATCCTAACCCTAAATCTAATCCTAACCCTAACCTTAGCCCTAACCATAACCCTAACCTAAACCTTACCCTTACCCTTACCCTAACCCTAACCTTAACCCCAACACTAAACTTAACCCAAACCCTAACCCTAACCCTTACCCTAACCCTAACCCTAAACCTTACCCTAACCCTAATCCTAATCTTAACCCTAACCCTTACCCTTACCCTCACCCTAAACTTAACCCTAACCCTAACCCTAACCTTAACTCTAACATTTATCCTTACACTAACCCTAACCCTAAACCTAACCCTAACCCTAAAAATAAACCTTACCCTTACCATAAACCTAAACCTAACCCTTACCCTTAACCTAACCCTAAATCTAAAGTTAACCCTTACCCTTACCCCAATCCTAACCCTAACCCTAACCCTGAACCTAACTTTAATCAAACCCTTACCCTTAACCTAACCCTAACAGTTACCCTAACCCTAACCCTAACCCTAACACATAACCTTACCCTAACCGTACCCTAATCCTAACCCTAACCCTAAACCTAACCCTAATCCTAACCCTAACCCTAACCCTAAGCATAACCCTAACCCTAACCCTAACCCTAATCCTAATCCTTAAACGTACCCTAACCCTAAACCTAACCCTAACCCTAAAGCTAATCCTAACCATAACCCTTACCCTTACCCTAAACCTAACCCTAAACCTAAACCAAACCCTAACTCTTACCCTAACCCTAACCCTAACCCTTAAACTAAACCTAACCCTAACCCTCACCCTAACCCTAAACCTAACCCTAACCCTAAGCCTAACCCCTAACCCTAACCCTAACCCTAAACCTAACTCTAACCCTAACCCTTACCCTAAACCTAAACCTTACCCTAACTCTAACCCTAACCCTTACCCCAACACTAACCCTAACCCTAACCTTAACCCTAACCCTAACCCTAATCCTAACCCTAAACTTAACCCTAACCCTAAACCTAACCCTAACACATAACCTTACCCTAACCCTAGCCCTAACCCTAATCTAACCTTAAACCTAACCCTAACCCTAACCTTAACCCCAACCCTAAACCTAATCCTAAACATATCCCTTACCCTTACCCTAACCCTAACCCTAACGCTAACCCTAACCTTAACCCCAACCCTAAACCTAACCCTAACCCTAACCCTTAATATTGCCCTATCCCTAACCTAAACCTAACCCTAACCCTAACCATTACCCTAACCCTAACACTAATCCTAACCCTAACCCTTACCCCTATCCTAACCCTAACCCTAACCCTAAACCAAACCCTAACTCTTACCCTAACCCTAACCCTTACCCTTACACTAAACCTAACTCTAACCCTTAAAATAACCCTAAACCTAACCCTAACCCTAACCCTTACCCTAACCCTAACCTTACCCTTACCCTAAACCTAACCCTAAGCCTTAAACAATCCTAACCCTAACCCTAACCCTTACCCTTACCCTAACACTAAGCCTAACCCCTAACCCTAACCCTAAACCTAACTCTAACCCTAACCCTAACCCTAACCTAACCCTTACACTTACCCTAACCCTAACCCTAACCTTAACCCCAACACTAAACCTAACCCAAACCCTAACCCTAACCCTTACCATAACCCTAACCCTAAACCTTACCCTACCCCTAATCCTAATCTTAACCCTAACCCTTACCCTTACCCTCACCCTAAACTTAACCATAACCCTAACCCTAAACTTAACTCTAACACTTATCCTTAACCTAACCCTAACCCTAAACATAACCCTAACCCTAAACCTAACCCTTACCCTTACTCTAACCCTAAACCTAAACCTAACCCTTACCCTTACCCTAACCCTAACCCTAACCCTAACCCTAACACATAACCTTACCCTAACACTAACACTAACCCTAACCCTAAACCTAACCCTAATCCTAACCCTAACCCTAACCCTATGCATAACACTAACCCTAACCCTACCCTAATCCTTAAACATAACGTAACCCTAATCCTAAACTTAACCCCAACCCTAAACCTAACCCTAACCCTAACCCTTACCCTTACCCTATCCCTAACTCTAAACCTAACCCTAATCCTAAACTTTACCCTAACTCTAACCCTAATCCTAACCCTAACCCTTACCCTTACCGTAACCATAACCCTAACCCTAACCCTAAACCTTACCCTTACCCTAACCCTAACCCTAACCCTAACCCTAAACCTAACCCTTAAACTAAACTTAACCCTAACCCTAATCCTTACCCTAACCCTAACCCTAAACCTAAACCCTAACCCTAACCCTAAATCTAACTCTAACCCTAACCCTAACTCTAACCCTAACCCTAAACCTTACCCTATCTCTAAACCTAACCCTTACCCTAACCCTAACGCTAACACTTACCATAACCCTAACCCTAACCCTATCCCTAAACCGTAACCTAACCTGAACCCTAACCCTAACCATAACCCTTACCCTTAACCAAACCTAAATCTCACTCTAACCCTAACCCTAACCCTAGCCCTTAAACTAACCCTAACCGTAACCCTAACCCTTACCCTTAACCTAACGCTAACTTAACTCTAACCCTAACCTAACACTAACCCTAACCCTTAACCTAACCTACCCTAACCCTTACCCTAACCCTAACCCTAACCCTAACCTTAACCCTAACCCTAACCCTAAACCTAACCCTTACCCTTAAGCTAACCCTAACCTTAACCTAACCCTAACCCTAACCCTAACTCTAAACATAACCCTAACCATAACCTTAACCCTAAGCCTAAACCTTGCCCTTATCCTAACCCTAAACCTAACCCAAACCCTAACCCTAACCCTAACCCTTACCCTTACCCTAATCCTAACCCTAAACCTAACCCTAACCCTAACACTAACCTTAACCCTAACCCTAACCCTAACCCTAACCCTAACCCTTATCCTTACCCTGACCCTAACCCTAAAACTAATCCTAACCCTAACCCTAACCCTTATCCTGACCCTAAACTTAAAACTAATCCTAACCCTAACCCTAACCCTTACACTTACCCTAACCCTAACCCTAACCTAACACTTACCCTAACCCTAACCCTAACCCTTATCCTAACCCTAACCCTAAACCTAACCCTTAAACTAACCTTAACACTAACCCTAACCCTAACCCTAACCCTTACCCTAAACTTAACCCTTATCCTTACCCTAACCCTAATGCTAACTCCAACCCTAAACCTAACCCTATACCTAACCCTAACCCTTACCCTAACCCTAACCCTAAACCTAACCCTAACCTTAACCCTAACCCTAACCCTAACCCTTACCCTTACCCTAACCCTAACCTTAACCTAACCCTAAACCTAACCCTAACCTTAACCTTAACCCTAAGCCTAACTCTAACCCTAACCCTACCCTTACCCTAAACCTAACCTTAACCTAACCCTAAACCTAACGCTAACCCTAAACCTAACCCTAACCCTTACCCTAACTCTAAACCTAACCCGTACCCTAAACCTAACCCTAAACCTAACCCTAACCCTAAACCTAACCTTAACCCTAACCCTAACCCTTACCCTAACTCGAAACCTAACCCTTACCCTAACTCTAACCCTAACCCTAACCCTAACCCTAGCCCTAACCCTAACCCTAAACTTAACCCTAACCCTAACCCTAATCCTAACACTAACCTTAACGCCAACCCTAACCCTAAACCTTGCCCTTACCCTAACCCTAACCCTAAACCTAACACTAACCCTAATACAAACCCTAACCATATCCCTTACCCTTATCCTAAACCTAACCCAAAACCTAACCCACACCCTAACCATAACCCTAACCCTAACCAGTAACCCTAACCCTAAACCTAACCCTAATCCTTACCCTTATCCTAAACCTAACCCTAACACTAACACTTACCCTTACACTGAACCCTACCCTAACCCTAACCGTAACCCTAAACCTAACCCTAACCCTAACCCTTATCCTTACCCTAACAATAACGCTAACTCTAACCCTAAACCTAACCCTAACCCTAATCCTAACCCTTATGCTTTCCCTAACGCTAAACCTAACCTTAACCGTAACCCTAACCCTAAACCTAACCCTAACCCTAACCTTAACCCTAAACCTTAACCTTACCCTAAACCTAACCCTAACCCTAACACTTACACTTACCCTTAACCTAACCTTAACCCTAACCCTTACTCTAAACCTAACCCTTACCCAAACCCTAACCCTAATCCTAACCATTTCCCTAACCCTAACCCTAACCCTACCCCTTAACCTAACACTAACCCTAACCCTAACCATAACCCTTACCATTAATCAATCCTAAATCTCACTCTAACCCTAACCCTAACCCTTAAACTAACCTTAAACCTAACCCTAACCCTAACCCTTACCCTTAACCTAACCCTAACCTAACTCTAACCCTAAACTAACACTAACCCTAACCCTTACCCTAACGTACCCTAACCCTTACCCTAACCCTAACCCTAACCCTAACCTTAACCCTAACCCTAACCCTTACCCTTACCCTAACCCTAACTTTAACCTAACCCTAAACCTAGCCCTAACCCTAACCTTAACCCTAAGCCTAAACCTTCCCCTTACCCTAACCCTAAACCTAAACTTAACCCTAACCCTAACCTTAACCCTAATCCTAACCTTAACCCTAAACTTTTCCCTTACCCTAACCCTAACCCTAAAACTAATCCTAACCCTAACTCTTACCCTTACCCTAACCCGAACCCTAACCCTAGCCCTAACCCTAACCCTACCACCTAAACCTAACCCTAACCCTTACCCTAACCCTAACCCTAACCCTAAACCTAACACTTACCCTTACCCTAACCCTAACCCATATCCTAACCCTAACCCTAACTCTAACCCTTAACCTAACCCTAACACTAACCCTAACACCTAACCCTAACCCTTACACTAACCCTAACCCTAACCCTTAACCTTACCCTAACACTAACTCTAAACCTAACCCAAACCCTAAACCTAACCCTTACCCTTACCCTAACACTAAACCTAACAATAATCCTTACCCTTACCCTAACCCTAACCCTAACCCTAACCCAAACCCTTACCCTACCACCTAAACCTAACCCTAACCATAACCCTTACCCTAAACCTAACCCTAACCATAAACCTAACACTTACACTTACCCTAACTCTAACCCTTATCCTAACCCTAACCCTAACCCTAAACCTTTACCTAACACTAACACTAACCCTAACCCCTAACGTAACCCTTACCCTAAACCTAACCCTAACCCTAACCCTTACCCTTACCCTAACACTAACTCTAAACCTAACCCTAACCCTAAAGCTATCCCTTACCCTTACCCTAAACCTAACCCTAAACCTTACCCTTACCCTAACCCTAACCCTAACCCTGACCCTAAATTTAACCCTAAACCTTACCCTTGCCCTCACCCTAACCGTAACCCTAACCCTAACCCTAACACTTACCCTAACCCTAACCCTAACCCTAACACATTACCTTACACTAACACTAACGCTAACCCTAACCCTAACCCTAAACCTAACCCTAATCCTAACCCTAAGCCTAACCCTAAGCATAACCCTAACCCTAACCCTAACCATAATCCTTAAACGTAACCTAACCCTAAACCTAACCTTACCCCCAACCCTAAACCAAACCCTAACACTAACCCTAACCCTTACGCTTACCCTATCCCTAACCCTAAAACTAACCCTATCCCTAACCCTAAACATTACCCTAAACCTAACGCTAAACCTAACCCTAACCTTTACTCTTACCCTAACCCTAACCCTAAACATAATCCTAACCCTAACATTTACCCTTACCCTAACCCTAACCCTAACCCTAACCCTTACCCT